>CAUYON010134140.1:0-19029 GCA_963573935.1 Arctocebus calabarensis
TGAGATCACATGTGTGGTACATATTCGAAGGGTCAGGAGAAAACTTCTAAACAAGGATCAAAAATGTTTTCATATAGTAAACGAGAAAATATCATGAATGGTATGTCAATCAGGTTGATAAAACATCTCAGATTGCATGTGAAGCCCCCACACTGTACCCCATGGTTGAACTAATGTACACAGCTATGATTCAATAAAAAAAAATAAAATAAAATAAATAAATGTGTAGTGGTTTTAAAATTAAAAAAAAAAAAATTTAGCCAGATATAGTGGTGTGTAACTGTAGTTTCAGCTACTTGGGAGCCAGGGCCAGAAGATCACTTGAGCTTAGGAGTCTGAGGTTGCAGTGAGTTATAACGATGCTACTGCACTCCAGCTCACATCACAAGGCAAGGTCCTGTCTCATAAAAAGAAAAAAAGAAAGAAAGACAAGAAAAGAAAAAGAAAAAATAAGAAAAGGAAGATTCTGTGTCTTGGGAAACTGAATCCTTATCCCATGAAGAATGAAGATGATGATCGCTGCTAATTTGTTTTAAGACCTTGCTATGTGCCAGGCCATGAGCTCATCACCACGCATCATCTCACGCTATCCTCAGACAACCCTAAGAAGCGGTGCTCATTTCAATTAGCCCCATTTTACAGAAGAGGAACCTAATTAGAATAATAACAGGATAACAATAACAACAAGACCAATAGCTACTGCTATTAGCAATTATTGAGTATTTACTGTCTACACAATGTACTTTGCACACATCGTCCTATTTAGCAGGTCTATGCCATAATTATTTTTATTTCCACTTCACACAAGAGAAAACTAAGGTACCAAGAGATTAAAGAACTCACCCAAGTGATTTAAAGTGGCAAAGTCAGAATCACAAATCTAGTCTGCCTGACTCTAGTCTACATTTAATCCCGGGCCTCTGTTTGCATATGCAACTGCCATGGGCTGAATTGTGTCCTGCCAAAATTAGTATGTTGATGTCCTAATCCCCAGCCCCTCAGAATGTGACTGTTTTGGAGATACTACCTTTGAAGAGGTAATTGAGTTTAAATCAAGCCATGTGGGTAAGTGTTAATCCATTCTGACTGACGCCCTTACAAGAGGAGAAGATGAGGACCCAGATGCACACGGAGGAACCCAGGAGAAGGTGCAGGGAGAAGACAGCCATCTAAAGCCCTAGCACAGGGATTTTCCACTGGTGTGCCCTAACAGGGTCTTAGGTACGCGGCAAAAACTTTTAAAGATCATTAATTAAATTATTTTCAAAAAAGGTTCAAAGCACAAAAAGTATATTCTTTTTTTTTTTTTTTTTAGAGACAGAATCTCACTTTACCGGCTTTTAGTGCTGTAGCGTCACAGCTCACAGCAACCTCTAACTCCTGGGCTTAGGCGATTCTCTTGCCTCAGCCTCCTGAGTAGCTGGGACTACAGGCACCCACCACAATGCCCGACTATTTTTTTTGTTGCACTTTGGTCAAGGCCGGGTTCAAACCCGCCACCCTCGGTATATGGGGCCAGTACCCTACCCGCTGAGCCACAGGCGCCGCCTGTATATTCTTTTTATTTTATTTTATTTTATTTTTTGATCAACATAATTTAAGTGTGCCATGGAAGCTTAACTAAAGGTTGCACAGTGAAATTTAATGTGAGTGAAAAACACTGCCCCAGAGAGAGGCCTCAGAGGGCACCAACTCTGCCAACACCCTGAACTTGGACTTGTAGCCTCTAGGGCTATCAGAAAATAGATTTCTGTTGTTTAAACCACTCAGTCTGTGGTACTTTGCTTTGGCAGTTCTAGTAAACTAACATAGTGACCTTGTTTAAGGGGCTAACTTCTGTATATGTCTGAGTTTCTAGAGCTAGAAGACGTCCAAGGCACTTCCCAAGTGCTGTGCCCCACGCATACTGTGCTTTAACACACCCCACCAGACATTTTCCACAGGAACTCTCTTCCCATAGCCCCAAGAGCTAAGGATGCTTCTCCGACTTCATTGTCTTCACTTTTCCCACTCATTCTTTTGTTCTTCCCCAAGCTACTGGCAATGTGGGAGGTTCAAGTCAGAAATAGTGGGGAGTGGCCTTGGAGCAAACACGCAGAGCTTGCGCGCATCACCAGGTGATAGAACCTCTGCGGGAGACTCTGAGGTGGAACTTCTGCTGCTACCTGCCCAGTTATTCAACAATTACTTATAAATTTACTTATATTCATATGATTATTTATAAATTTACGTTTATCATTATGCATAAATTACTCACAATATACGAGACACTATACTGAGTGCTGAGATAGTGTCAAAACCAAAAATATTTCTTGCGTATACAATATAAGGGGGAAATCAGATGTTAATCAAATAATTGCACTATTTCTAGAATATGTAATTGAAAACAAAAATAAATACTCTGTAGGGGAGAAATGGAGTTCTTTGGACTTTATACAGAAGCTTTGGTTTCTCAAATTAAAAGTGAGGCAAAAATGCAAATATCCCAGGAAGAGGTAGCACACAGACTTGAAGTCATACTAAGTTCTACATGACTCAGTCAGTCCTTAGCTTTATAAAGAGCATGAGATAGCAGAGACGATGAGGTGCTGGAAGTGAAGGAAGAACATAGACAAAAACTGGTAGAGAACTAAAAACAAACGTTTTCTGTTTCCCAGTTTTGCCTGGAGCCAAGCTGAGCTGTCCTGCACTCCTGTTACAGTGAGTCCACTAGCGTTTACCAGGTTCCTCCTGAGAAGAGAGGAGAACATCAGAGCACTGGGATCTATGGAAAAAGAGAAAAGGAACCTTTGAATAAAAATCCCCTCCCCTGCTATTAAGTAAACAGGTTCACCCCCAAGAATAATTAGACAACAATGACAACTCTGCTCTTTGTTTCCTCAGCAATAAAAACCAAATGCATTTCTTCCTGCAACATACAGAGACTGAGAGCCTATAGAAGCCAGGCCTTGTATTAGGTACTAGGTCTGGAAAGAAGAAAATGGCATGATTCCCTCCTCATCATCTAAGAATTCCCCATGAAAGGAGACATTCTGACTCATAACAGTCATTGCACTATCATGCGACAAATACAGTGACAGTCTAGCAGGAGAAGGGGACCTCGGACCCACAGTTCAAAGTAGGATCAAAACTGAGAAAGGCCTAGCAGGGAAGCTTCCTGCAGGACAGCATTTTGAGCAAGGACTGAAACCTCTGGGTGAGCCAGGCCGTAAATTATAACATTGAAGAAAAGCACTTGACTTTACAGGCAGCAAGGGATGTGGATCTGTGGAGAGAAGGTCTTTCTAGTGATGGTGATAGTGGTGGGATTAGCGAGATCGGTGTTATGTAGAGTTTCCCAGCCAGAAGACAGTGAGACAGAGATGTCGTTTCAGGATTGCTCAGGGGATCAACACCTGTAGAACACAGGAAGAAAGAAAACAGTTGGGCAGAGGGAAAAATTGAGACATGATAAAGACCTAGAGAAGGCCTCAGCAAAGCCACAGAAAGTTCTGGAGCTCAGATATCCCTTCAGAGTTACTCTGAGTTGGTGGTAAAAGAGCTGAGTCATGATGCCCCATAATGATAAGTTGTTGCTTGCGGGCTGTCCCTGCAAGAAGGCATGACCTCAAATGAGGTCATTTTCTCAAAAATGAGACAATTTCCCCAAAGAGCTGACGGGGAGGGGGGCGCCTTCCAGCAGCTGGGAGAATCAGTTTCCTGTCCCTGAGATGGATCTAGGCAGTGCAGCTCAGCGTGTGCCACAGTCCATCCCTAGTGCCACATGGATCCACTTCTCTGCCTGAGCTCTAGGAGCAGTTCCTCCAGGATTCTAGTTAGCCCATCTTAGGGGAGGGAACTTGGAAGAAGAAGGTTAGTGAAATAATCTACAGCCCCCACTGCAGCATTTGCCTTGGGAACGACAGCTCATATCACTGTCTCCCACCTCTGGTCCTCACTTAGTACCTCTGTGGCTTTTTGGAGTCCTACTTGGTGGGAGGAGCCACACCCTTGCTGGTCACCAAGCCCTCCTAGGCCAGGATTGCTTCACTTGCCCACTTCCTACTAAAATTGGTCAACAGAGTATCAACAGATGTCCAGGTGGATCACCTGAGTCTGCCTATTTCTGTCTGCCCCACTGAGGAACAACAACCCTACGTCCTCCTACTGGTCAGGGAAACTCAGCTTAGCCAAATTGCTGGTCCCTGGGCACAAGGAGCCTGACGTGCCAGTACAGTTATGATTCAAGGGGCCTCCTGCTATGTCCCTTGGCTGCAGTGTTTCTTCTTTGAAAGATAGGGTTTCTACACAAGCAGATCCCAGAGTTGTAGGAGTGAGAAGCATATGTTCCCTGAGTGTCTCACAGGGAGCAGGGCTCTTGTTTTCATTATTTGGTTCCTGTACTTTCAGATGCATAGCACTGTATAATTTTTTTAAGTATATGTTGCTTGCTGAAGGATATTGCCCTGTCTTCTGAGATAGCACTACTGCTATGCCTTGAATAGGTTATTCCACCACTTTGTCAGGTCAGTGGCTCCTAGGTAGTGTAGTATATGACATAACTAGTAATCCTTTTTTCAGGAGCACACTAACTCAACTCTTTTATTGTAAAGGATGTTCTGTGGACCAACACCATATTAAATAGGATCCCAGGCTAGTGGATTAGATATTCCACAAGCCCCCAATAATGATGCTAGCTATGATTCTATTGGCAGGAAAGGCAAATTCATATGTGGAATATGAGTCTATTTATGTCAAAATAAAGTTCTGCCTCTTCCAAAGCAGGAGGGATTCAAAGTAGTCAACTGACCACCAGTAGTCAGTTGGTCTCGTTGAAAGATGGTGTTGAATCATAGTTTCAGTATTGTTCTTGCTAGCTAGCAGGTTGGTCATTTGACAGTAATAACATACAGTAGATAAATTACACCTGGGAGTTCAAGCTGCCATGTCTACAGATAGCCTTCATCTCTGCCATCATGACTCATATTCATTGATCTGTTGTGCCAGCACACAGGTGGCCAATGTCAGATACTGGCCAAGTCCTTCTGTATACATTTACCTGGTTCTGTGATGTCCAGCCCATGGAGAATGTTCTTTGAGAGGCATAAACATGGAATATGAAGGCCTTCACACTTTAGACCCACTTCCATGTGTCCATACTCATACCCCCATACCTCCTTGTCCCCAGTCTTTCAATATTTTTCTATCTGAGCTCCGCATAAGCCAACCTACGGACCCATGACCCATGAGCTCATCTGTATTCCAGCCTTGGGCCACTTGCTTCCACACACAAAAGACATTACTCAGTAGACTACCTTAGTACTTCCAACTCTGAAGATTTTCTCTCATCACTCTTGCAGTCTTTTCACTAAGTGGACTATAGTTCAGTTACTAAACATACCCACATATTAAGCCAATCCATTCATGAACCCAAATCATGTTTTTTCTTCCTTCATCAACAGGTCATGTATAACCAGATATGTGATCTGAGAAAAGGACTCCAACGCAATGGTGTCTAATTGATTGTGCAGCTTGCAAGTGCCTTTTGGTCCTACCAGTGTTCAATTCTATATATAAACACTTCCATCACAAGAAAGCCAGGCCCTCTTAGTCTTATGACTTGGTGGATCTGAGCAAATCTAGCTCATGATAGGCAATTCCAGATGCATGTAATTTCTGATGAACAACGGTCTCTAGTGGGGGTTAGTGCCATTCCAACTGTTTTTTAAAAGATGTGTAACTCTCTGCTACAGATGGTATAGCCTTGTTCCAGAATCCCAGGTGTCTAGGTTGGACTTTATTTTATTTATTTATTTATTTATTTTATTTTTACTTTTTACTGATACAAAATATTTGTATATTTTTATGGGGCACATGTGATATTTCAATATATCCATATAATATGTGATGATCAAATCAGGATATCTATGATACCCATCACCCCAAACATCAATCATTTCTTTGTGCTGGGGACATTTCAAATCTTCTCTTCCAGCTATTTTGAAATATACAATATATTTTTTTCAGCTAGTTCATTACTGGTGGATATACAATATATCTTTTTCAGCTAGTTCATTACTGGTGGATAGTAATGGATCCACCACAACTCATATTCAGTATAAAAATCAGTATAATGGATATACTGATTTTGTATATTGATTTTGTATCCTGCAATTTTCCTGAATTCATTTATCAGTTCAAAGAATTTTTCCATGGAATCTTTAGGTTTTTCTATATAAGATCATGTCTTTTGCAAAGAAAAACAATTTGATCTCTCCTTTTTCAATTTAGCAGGCTTTTATGTCTTTCTTCTACCTGATTGCTCTAGGACTAAGATTTCTAGGACTATGTTGAATTTTCACTAGGCTTTCTACAAACACTACAGTGTACCTTTTCCCAATATTGACACCTCTAAGGCCAGTAGGTCTGCCTGATTGTAATGGCCCGTGCAATAGAATCACTTGTACTGTAGCCTGGACCTGCTACAAAGCCCTCTCCTGCTCTCAGCGTCTTTCGGAGCCTTTCACATCGCTCGGTACCTGAGCTATATAGTATTCCAAAGTGTGGGATACTTTCCCCCAGATTTTAACAGGTCTTGTATTTTCTTCTTCATGGTAGGAGGTGAAACATAATAAATCACCTTTATTTTGGAGGGAACATCTTGGCAAGCTCTAAACTTGAACCCCTAAAAATTGTACTGATCAAGAGGGCCCCTAAATCTTGACAGAATTTATCTACTGTCTTCTAGCGTGCATTTGTTTTACCACGTCCTCCAACACTCATCCAGTCTGATTAGCAAGATACCAGCAATATCGGGGATCAATATGATAACATGTGGAATGTCCCAATAACTCAGGTTAAAAAGTTAAAAAAAAAAAAAGGAATATATTACTGTGCTTTGAACTACTTTGAAAAATAACTCAATTAATAACCTTTAAAATTTTTCACAGCACAGGGTGCCATGACACTTGGAAATCACCACCTGAAATGTCTGGAGTATTCCCCTTTCTCTAGTGGAGTAAACAGCTGCCTTTTCTGTGGGGAAAGAGTGGTAGACTTGATACTCTGTAGACTCACTATGGTGTTTAGCCATTCCTCTGGGGACTCATCCTCCCCTTCACTCAATGGATTCTAGACTTGAAAATTGTCTCAAATCTGAAAACAGAAGAACGAGTCATATTTTCTGGGAGTAACTGCTATCAGTTTCCTATTCATTCACCCCCAATTTTTTTATTGTACATACAATTAAACATTCCTCTTGTTAGCTGCCAATAAATTTTGCCCTCAGGGGTGTTGTGTTCTATTAACAGCTCCATAACTCTCTGCATGTCAGGAACCCTTGGTTTGCCTTATAACTTTGTTGCTATGTATGATAATTGTACCCACCTGGCTTCTGACGGTAAAGTAGTGCCAAGTGGCCACTAGTGAGGCAGGGCATTATCATTACCTTTGCTATTAGTGGTCCCATTTCATAGCAGTATCCCTTACTGTCAACCCTGGTCTACGGAGTACAACCACTATCTTAGTGATGCTAATGTCTCTCTCAAGTTCCTTCCATACTGTTTTCTCTGGAATCTTCCATGGAAGATAGTCATCCGACACATTCCAGGATTATATATTACATTCATTATGACATGTCCATGTCTCTGAGCTATTTAATTTCTTCTTCTACTTACAATTATCAATTGTATCAATTCTGGCATTTCTACCAAACTTAGTATACCCACTTCCTCCAAAGCAATTCTCTTTCCCAACTTCCTTAACTATTTTTATTTATTCACTGAATACTTAATGTGGTCTTAAAATATGCCAGGCACTGTGCTAGGTACTGGAGGTACAAAAAAAGAGTAGAGTCTGGTCCCTTCAGTCAAAGTGTTACAAGCAAGGGCTCTAGGGCTCTCTGTGTAATAGAAATGAACAAGAGGCCAAACGGGAGTCACAGATAAGGCTTCCTGGGACTTATGCTCAAGCACAAGGGAGACAGCACAAAGGACAAAGTTCTCAGGCTGACTCCCTGAGAAGAGTTTGGGGAGAGTTTTAAAGAGGCTCAAGCAAGAACAGAATGAGGTGTAAACATGCAGAGGTGGAGACTTCTTTGCATCTGTGCAGTGCTATGACATATTTCTTTATGTGTCACAGTCTCATTAGCTTTCTCTCCCCCATGAGTTTTAACATTAAACTGAGATTATATAATAAGGAGAAAGTCACAGCAAGGTCACTGGGGATCTATTCTGGCTGGAGGTGATGAGATTCGGATAGACCTGGTTTCTTGGCAGTCAAGTGTCTTACCAGCCTGTGTCAGTGTCTTGCTTTAGTGGTCTTGAAAAACCTTACTCCTGTGACAGATAGTTTAGCACCTTCCTTACAAGGGGTATAGGCTGAAGTTTGGCTATTAGAAAACTATTTGTTTTAGCCCTCTGTAACTAATTCAATCTGGTTCTGTTGACTTCTGTGATCAGGGTTGAGGAACCTGAGTCTAGTCCCTGCTCTGTCTCGAAAGAATGTATAGTCTAATTGAAAATGTGTGTGCTTAATCTCTATCAGATACAGTCATGTGCCACTTAATGACAGGGATATGATCTGAGAAATGCTCCGTAGGTGGTTTCATTGCACAATCATCATCGAGCGTACTGATCTAAGCCTCACGGTATAGCCCACACAAACCTGTGCCTCATGTCCCACACTGAATCCTGCAACTGTAACATGTTGGTAAGCACCTGCATGTCCAAACATTGAAAAGATAACATGACACACCGTGATATTAGGATAGCTCACATATCATCAGGCAAAAAGAATCTGTCAGTTCAATTACAGTGTGATGGGACCTCAGTCATACATGCAGTTTGTCATTGACCAAAACATTGTTACATGGCACGTGATTATAGGTGAAAATGAAAGCAAGGGACAAAAGGTCCTTTGCTGTGCTTCTACATGTCCTGCACATAGCATGTGGAAAGAATAAATGTATAAATAAGACATCAAATGAAGAAATGCAAACCTGCTGAGACAATAGTACCATGGCCATAAGGCACCTCCACCCTCAGGGTTAAGGCTGTCTGTAGTTCTGCGTCTTCCAGCTGCTCGCCGGCTCTGTCCTGGGAGGGATCTGGTTTTACCACCTGTTCCCACGTAACTATCAGGTCCAGTGGCTGCTCTCTGTCTCCGTCATGGCATCCCAAGGGTGATGGGTGGACAGTTTCAGAGGCGTGCCTCTGGATTCTTTGCAAATACTACTCCCTTTTCCCAGGTTATTCAAGGTTAATAATTGTCTTCTCTTGTTCAAGTTACCAACATTCTCTGCCCACATTACCATCAAACTTTGAGAGAGAGAGCAGCTAAAAGCTACTCACAGTAAATGGCCACCACAGAGTCAGAAACCTTAAAAGCTGTAATCAAAGGCCAGTGTGGTGCATAATGCTCCGTGTTTAGGCAAGCAGGAGTCACCTCCAGGAAAGATAACAATTATTCTCATCCACTTGAATGCTGAGCAACACTCCCCAAGCACCCGGCTTCTTCTCATTAATTTACCTGTGACATGTTGCTACTCTTAATTGCATTTGACAATTAGTAACATTTCAACACCTCTTTTAATGGAACAATTAAGAGAGTGCTTGTCTCAGTTGCAAGAAAATATATGAGCTTATTTTTCAGAGGAAAAGAAAAAAAAAAAGACCAAACATAAAACCCCAGTGATAATTCTGTTATAGACAGCTTCAAGGTAAGCCCTTTTGCCTTTTGCATTTTGCAAGAATTATGTGCAAGCACGCCTTTCCGTGTTTGTTTATTTGTTGCTTGGTTTCCCTGAATGAGCATTTCTCCACCAGACAGCTTCAGGCTGTCCATGTAGCCACGTGATATTAATTATAAGGAAGAATGGATGCTAAGCAGTTGCTGTTACTCATTTCTCACTCGTGGTGTTGCATTGATTGCTTGAAAAAGCAGATGCCCCAAAGGCAATTCTCGTGCAGTCAATGTGAGCCCTGGGGAAAGCCTTGAAGAAGCCTTTGAGTATTTGTCCTGGCTCTCAGTTCCCTACAAGTAACAGACAAGCCCATGTCAAAATGTAGCTTCTTTTTCTCCTTTGGGGGGTCCCTGAAAATACTTAAATAACTGCTATTTTTATTGTCCTATGTTCCCTAATTAGTAACAGAAAAGTTATGCTGCTCTGTTATTATAAAACTTACCTCACAGCAATAGTTTACAAGCCTTTGGACTCAAAAATAATTCAATATTGTCATTGTAAACAAGACTGCAAGGGATGCGTGCTTGAAGACTCATCTAATAAGTGCTTTGGGGGGCACAGAATCAAAGTTGTCACTTGCAAAGGGTTGATGCATTCCATTCTCCAAAACAACCATCCAGCAGAGCAGAAGGGACAGATTAGGGAGGTGGTCTCTGTGTTAGAAGAAGTCCCAGGAATATGACTGACCCTCTGATTGAGGTTTCTGTCCTTGCCCAATGCCCTCTAAACTCAGGGTGGTATCCATGGCCCCCATCTCTTTGCACTGATCCACCTCAGCAGCCCCCTGGAATCAAGGTTCTGGATGACCATGCTACTCCCTGGAAGTGACCTCTGCTCTCCCCCTGTGCCCTGACTTCCTCCCTCGTGCCTATGGTGCCTTTCTTTTCTGTTTGCTTCAAACCCACCCATTCTTCAAGACACACCTCACATGTTTTCTCTCCATGACACCATCAGATTCACTCAACCATTCTCTCTGACTCTTCATCACACTTGGTTGCTTTTTATATCACTCATCATATATCACCTTGCCTTAATAGCCGCTGGACTGCAAACTTCTCTGAGGCCAGGAATCTGGGGTTATTCTTCTTTAAATAATCAATACACTCCAGTGCAGTATATGCTCATTTTGTATTATCAATAACAATTTTAACTGTGGGGTAATCTTCACTAAGTATTTGTCAAATTAAATTGCATTGGATTTTCAGATATTAAGTCAAACTTTTATCAGATCATATTGGTTTGATCGATAATTGCCTTATTAAACACTCGCGCTCTACCCTGAAAGAGAGCCTCTACCAGTGAGAGCCCGGGAGGAACAAAGAAATTCTTGTTTCAACATCCCTCGATCTGCTGAAGTAGTGGATCATCCACTCCAGAGTGGTTGGACATTTGTAACCCGAGTGCTGTCACATGTTGCCCAAGGGAGAGATGCAATCAGAAAAGCAATAATGACTTTGTGAGCTGGGATGAATGACCTCATCTCCTGGGTCACCAGGGCAACCATCTTCTGATACCCACCACAGATATATCGCAATCTCTTCTCTTCCTTTCCACCCTGACATGAGTCTCTCTTCCCTTGCCCCCACACTGCAGCTTGTGTCCATGGGCCCCTGACTGAACCCTCTGAGAATCTAAACAGAAATTTCACACTCCCCAACCCTCTCCTGGGTCAGAAGGGAGGGGGGGGCACCCATTCCAAAAGATTGAACACCCTCAATACCTCCACCTCCTCCACACACATACAGACGCACCCACACACACATGTACACCAAGGACCAACGGCACACACTAATGCCATGTCTTCCTAATTGTATTACCCTTGCTGGTTATTATTAAGGTCTTGCTTTCGGGACAGAGAGAGAACGAACCACATAATGATCAAGGAGACAAATGGAGCATAACACTGCAGCGACTGTGCAATGATAATGACTTACATAAATCAAAAGTCGGGTAATTTACCTATCAGATTGAGCAGCCAATGGGGATTTTCAGTTACTGTGATTGTTTAGTGATAGATTTTTTTAATAAGTCTTGCGCATGGATGTTCTGGAATTAGAGATTTGTTCCCCAGAGAAAGGTATCAGAATGTTGTACAGATAACGTGGCAGGGTGTGTCAAGAGACCCTTTGGCTAATTTTAGCACTGCCACCTTGGGGAAGGAAGCCAGTTGCCTTCTCTGGGCTTCAGATCCTGTGGCTCAGAGATTAGGGCGCCAGCCCCATATACCGAAGGTGGCAGATTCAAACCTGGCCTCGGCCGAACTATAAAACAGAAAAATAGCCGGGCGTTGTGACGGGCGCCTGTAGTCCCAGCTACTAGGGAGGCTGAGGCAAGAGAATCGCTTAAGCCCAAGAGCTGGAGGTTGCTGTGAGCAGTGTGACGCCACGGCAGTCTACCGAGGGCGATAAAGTGAGACTCTGTCTCTACAAAAAAAAAAAAAAAGAAAAAAGAAAAAGAAAGGGCTTTGCACTCTTTACCACTCCCTCTCTCTGAGATTTTGTGTTATCCACACTCCTTAGATGAAATGTAGCAGGGTTCCTCTGCCTTCCACCTCGCACAGATGAGCTGAAGTATTGACCAGTCAGCCAGCCTCTGCCCACACACCTTCCAGCTTCCCCATGTCCTTCGGTCCTTCCCCAGAGAAGTATCAGTTTTTCCTCCTTCCATGCACATGGCCTCACCCCAGACACTAAATTCAATTAAGGACTGACACAGCCCTCCTCCTCATCTTGCACTCAGTTAAATGTTTTGTCTGTGCATGGAAGTGGGTGATGTCACGCAGTAATTTCCCTCAAGTTAGAGCACAAACTGCCCTATTAAACCTTTTTGTTCTATTGGTGATTCGTGGGTTAATAACATTGCAGAATTTTGAGGATTAAGTTACTATCTTTTGGACCCATGAGGTTACTAATTTATGGCATTCCAATTTCCCAATGGACCCAACCTCAGGAAATGAGATGTCCATTGAGACAGACCCAGACTCAGGCTGCAGCAGCATCAACAATGTTGTTAGATTCAAAGGGGAGCCTGGGCACAGGGTTCCTTTGAGGCACCATGACTGGGAATATGTGTGTGTCTACACGTATGCAAGTATATGCTAGGTGTGTGTGTGTGTGTTCGTGAGTCTTCATGTATGTGTGTGTATGTGTACAAATGCAGGATTGTTGACTGCTGGTTTGAGTCCCTGGATCAAGGTACGACTCTACTTAAGATAAACAGGGTGAAGGTACCAAAACCTCACCCTTGCCTCAAACCACTGGCCTGTCTCTCCCTGTCATTGTACAGATTCCTTCACTTCAACCACAGGGAAAAATAATCTTAGTCTCTGCACGGAAGGAGACTCACCAAGCATGAAGCAAGTTGGCGCTGGCTCCCTTAGAAATGAACAGATAAACAAACAAATGGGAACTTGGAAGGAGGAGATGGTTTATGAATAAAACAATGTTTTATTAAGTTGCTATTAAATTTCAATTGAACAGTGCTTGGGATACATCAGCACAGACATATTCCTGAAACTAATTGGTTTTCCACATCTGCTTTGATTCCTAATTGGACTAATTACCACACCGTAGGATCATGTTCGTCGTAGCACAGAAAGCAAGAAACCTTGATTTACAGTGAGAAGAGCAGCAATTAGAGGGAATTAATTCATAAAGGAACATCTAAATAAATCATATTATGGAAAGACAGCAATGTAATTATTGTGACTGGTGGGTCCCTGGTGGGGGAACATCAAACTTAAACCTCAAACCAAGCTGCTAAATTCTCCCTGGATCAGTGGGTATAGCATCTCCTATTTCATCAAACATGTAGTACCTATTCTTTAAGGCCTAATTGAGGTGCTGTGTCAAAAACAATATGGCCCAACACTTCTCTCTAGCAGCAGAGGAAAAAACATCAAGTTCTTACCACCTCATATTTGTCCTTTGTCAGAATTAAATATGAGCTCAGTACGATGTGGGTAATGTGTTATGGCTGCAGTTTCAAAATGAAAGCCTTTGCAAACGTAAGTGTCATTATGAATCTTCATTTGACATCTAGTGGCATTTTTGGGATTGTTGGCTAAGAGAGCTTATTAGTAAGAATCACATGTTAAATTCCGGTGTTTCAGTAATTCATCTCCCCTTGCTGGGAGGTAACGGGCTAAGGTCTTGCTTGGCTGCAAGGGATGTGAAGGACCTGCAATATTCATAACAATCCCTTCCTTTGGTCAGTGTGGGTTTTTTTTGTTTGTTTTGTGTTTGAGTTTCTCCTTTCTTTTCTTTCTTTTTTTTTTTTTTTTGCTTTTATGTTTTGTTTGGGTCCTTCTCCTTCTCATTCACATTATATCTGAGATGAACTTCTTGTGAACAGCCTCCAGAGCAAATCCTCTGAACCTCAGTCTTCCCATCTTATGGCCCCTTAAAACTTACATTTTGAAACCTGATCATCCTCCAGGTAATGGCATTAAAAGGTGAGGCCATGAGAGGCAGAGCCTTCATGACTGGAATTAGCAGAGTGGTCCTCAAACGTCCTAAGGAGGCAACCCTTTCATACAGTTCCTCCTGTTGTGGTGACGCCCAACCACAAAATTATTTTCATACACCTATATTTGTAAGGGGTGTATGCGGTGGTTTTAGGCAACCACTGTGAGAACAGGAGGCGAGTGCAGGGTTCTTATTTCTTTTTGGATTGTCAATAAAGAAACTGAAATTGTATCTTGTTCAGTGTGCACATGTATGGGGCACAAGGTGAAGTTCAGGTGTGTGTGGAAAGCTAACACCCCCATCCCCGCAGGCAGGTGCAGCCTGCTGCCACTGATGTGTTGATCTGAAAAGCTGACTTCATAGCAGTAGTTTGTGCTATGTAGGGCACATTTCAAAATACCTGAGAGTCCACTTCAAATGTCTCCTTGGAGAGCAAGAAGGGCCTGAGCCCCCAGGACCCTAAACACGGTGTGGGAGGTCGGCCAGTTGTGAACTCCCAGCTGGGTGGGGAGCCAGACGAGCAGCCTCCAGCCTTCAGAGGCCTCCTAACCACAGTGGACCAAACTGAAGCTCCGCCTGGACTCCTCCTCCCACCCACCCCCACCTCCAACCAGCTGGGACGGCCACTGAACCTGGACTGTGACTCCTGCGCACTTGTCCCCCCACTGCCCTTCTCTGCCTCTTCTTCCATGGTTGTGGGTGGCAGGGCAAGAGGGTTCTTAGTCATTTCTCTCCTGTTTCTTCCAAAGCAGTACAGAGAAATCTGACTCCAGAAAGCTGAGTCCCAGGTATTTTGCAGTTTTGCGTTTGCACACCTGGTGCAGGCAGCCTGGAGCACAGTAGGATTTGGAGTTAATGACAAACACTCAGTGGAAAGGGGCTTGAGGGAACTACCAAGGTCACCCAACGGCAACACAGGAGTCTTCGGCCGTGTGCAGGGCAGAGACCACACACCAAGCACTCCCTCCCCACACTGTCACCTGGTTAACATCTTCACAGGGAGCAATGGGGACTTGAGGTCCTGCTGGCCTGTGTTGATTATCCCAAGTAACAAAGTCCTGTGAATCAAACTATTTAGCAAGTCAGAGAGTGACCTGGTTGTGGTCCCCAAGGTGCCCTAGGGCACTACTTGTCTTGCTATGAGTGTCTGGGGAGGACACGGCTACAAAAGCCACCCCCAATAATCTGGCCTTTTGGCGCTTCCCTGTGTTACATATGCTGGTTGTTGGGGACAGTGGAGGCCACTGACAGTAGCTAGGACATATCTGGGGGCCCAAGGCCAACTTCTTGATTTTCCTATGGGTTTTTATAGTCGGAGGTGTCAATTGTGTATTAATCACTATTTCTGCCTCAGCTGATCTGGGTCCATGTTGTATATTTTTTGACAGCTTCAGGGATTCATTCTCTAAACATTGCTGGGCTTTCCCCCTCTCCCTGGACCACCTCTTAATTTGGAAAAGTTCAGTGGGTTTATCTGAATAGCTTTCATGTCCTTATAAACGATACTAGCATGTGGTTGCAGAGATGGGATCCCTTTCACATAGATGGTGATTCCACCCTGAACCCCCTGGTACTGTCTGATCTAGGTAGGAGCTTGGACTAGGGCATGGAGTTGGTCCCCTTAGACCAGTGGTTCTCAACCTTTCTAATGCCGCAACCCTTTAATACAGTTCCTCATCTTGTGATGAGCCCCAACGATAAAATTATTTTCATATACATGTATTTGCATGGGGTGTATGTGACAGTTTTAGGGGAGCCCTGTGAAAAGGTCATTCTTCCCCCAATGGGGTTGCGACCCACGGGTTGAGAACCGCTGAATTAGCACCTTTATAAGGGAGACCCCGGAGAGTTAGCCCTTCATGTGAGAACAACCACAGAAAGTTGCCAATTATGAACCAGAAAGCAGTCCTTACCAGACACTGAGTATGCTAGCATCTTGACTTTGGATCTCCAGCCTTAAGAACTATGAAAAATTGCTGAGCATGGTGGCTCATGCCTGTAATTCTAATATTCTGGGAGGCAGAGGTGGGTGGATCATTTGAGCTCACGAGTTGGAGACCAGCCTAAGCAAGAGTGAGACCCCATCTGTTAAAAAAAAAAAAAAATAGCCTGGTGTTGTGACAGGAACCTGTAGTTCCAGCTACTTGGAAGGCTGAGGCAAGAGGACCGCTTGAGCCCAGGAGTCTGAGGTTACTGTGAGCTATGATGCCACAGCACTCTACTAGAGGCAAGAAAGTGAGACTCTGTCTCAACAAAAGAAAAAGGAACTATGGACAATTAATTTCTTTTGTTTATAAATCACCCAGTTTGTGGTATTTTGTTATAGTGGCCCAGACTAAAACACTATCCATTAAATTTAGGGAGGTTGGACTGCATTTCTCCCATCCTTGACATTGAAACTCCCATCTGGCAATCACCAAGTAATTTGACAGTTTAACACCTTCAACTCTAGTCTTCAACAGCTTCCTTCTTTATGAAACAGGGTTATGGGTTAGAAAGAAATGATAGAAGCTGGGCGGCGCCTGTGGCTCAGCGAGTAGGGCGTCAGTCCCATGTGCCGAAGGTGGCGGGTTCAAACCCAGCCTCGCCGAACTGCAAAAAAACAGAAAAATAGCCGGGCGTTGTGGCGGGCACCTGTAGTCCCAGCTACTCGGGAGGCTGAGGCAAGAGGATCGCCTAGGCCCAGGAGTTGGAGGTTGCTGTGAGCAGTGTGACGCCACGGCACTCTACCCAGGGCAATCGAGTGAGACTCTGTCTCCACAAAAAAAAAAAAAAAAAAGAAATGATAGAAGCTAAAAGAGAAAAAGTGGTTAAAGAAAGAGCAGAGGTGAATTCAATAAAGAGCAATAATCAAATTTTCATTTGAAAATTTTCTGAACACAACAATAGATTTAGTTCTCACATTGCAAAAATTATATGCAAACAAGTACAAAAGAATACATTATTTTACAAATGAACCAGTGCCTGCTATAAGTATTTAAGTATGCTACTCTAGCTAGTACATGAGTTTGGGATTATCCAAAACTTGCAGAAACAATAAGGCACTATACCAGGTTGGAAATGGGAAAGGGGATAAGAGTGAGCATGGGTGAAATGGGGAGAAATAAACTCAGAAAGGTCAGTAGAAGAGAAAAAATATATTCTCTCTGCCTGTATCATGTCTGAGAACAGACACTAAGAAAGGGGCTTCAAGCAGGTGGGAGGAAAACCTGGGCTGCTGAACCAGGGAGTCTGGAGGGCACCTAAGAATGTGGGCACGGGGCGCCCATCGCTCAGTGGTTAGGGCACCGGCCACACGCTCTGGGGCTGCTAAACAAACAATAACAAAAAAAATTAGCTGGTCCCAACTACTTGGCAGGCTGAGGCAAGAGAATCGCCTAAGCCCAAGAGCTGCAGGCTGCTGTGAGCGATGATGGCATAGCAGTCTACTGAGGGCGACAAAGTGAGACTCTGTCTCTAAAAAAAAAAAAAAAAAATAGCTGGGCTTTGTAGCAGGCACCTGTAGTACCAGCTATTAGGGTGGCTGAGGCAAGAGAATTGCTTGTGCCAAAAAGTTTGAGGTTGCTGTGAGCTATGACACCACAGCACACTCTACAGAGGGTGACAAAGTGAGACTCTGTCTCAATTTAAAAAAAAAAAAAGTGGGTCTGAGTAACCTAGGTAACCAATGACCAATAGAAACAAACAACCAACGACCAATAGAAAAAGGCAATACTGCCTGGGGCACAGAGAGGCCAATACCCTGCTGGCCTTTGCCCCTCTCTGACCTCTGCTTCTTCATGGGAGGGACCCACCTCCAACTCTCTTTTGAAATGCTTTAAACTTTCTCTTTGTTTTTGCTAAATAAAATCTTTGTTACTCTGAAACTTATGTAGGTTACTTGTGCTTTCTATCCACACTGCCTGAGCCACTCTGATTTTATTTTCAGTTTCCACTCACTTTGGCTTTTGGTTACTGCTGTGCCTTGGTTGAACTTTCTAGCTCAGCCAAGTAATCAAACCAGGTCAATGGCATTCAGGGAACCGGGAGCCCCAGCCTCTCTTCCCCAGCTGTGGCCCTGTAAATCGCACTAACTAAAGACAGATTAACACAAGAAAATGTAGGGTGGAAAAATAATTTTGTCTCTATCCATCTTAGTTCTTAAGTAGGACAGTACCCTGTAACAAAAAAGACACTGGCAGATTTGGTGTCTGGTGAGAGCCTGCTCCTGGCTTATAGATAGAGCTTTCCTACCGTGTTCTCACATGGTAGAAGAGGTGAGAGGTCTCTCTCAGGTCTCTTTCATAAAAGTACTGGTCCCATTCATGAGGGTTCTGTTTCCATGGCCTCAGCATCTCCAGAGACTCCCCACCCCCTAATAATATCATCTTGGAGGTTACATTTCAATATATAAACTGGGGGAAGGGGAGGATTTTGAATGACATGCTTCAAATTTCTCCGTCAACTTAGTAGCTATTATTTCCAGGAATCTCCAGAGGCACAGAGAGAAAAGCTCTAGTGGGGGATCAACCTGCACAAGTCTTTGAACAGCCTCACTCCCAAGGGTGTCATATGCAAGTATGGCTGCAAGGACACAAACATAATGTGGATGTTTAAGAGTTTTTACTACTTACTGACCTTGGGAGTGCACATGGCGTGCCTAGAGGTGTGTGCACATAGAGGTCAGGGAGCATAGATTGAGAAGGGACCCAGAAAAAAGAGATTGTTGTAGCCTCAGTCGCGGAGATAGAAAGATGGACCCCAATTTGATGCAATAATTGATAAAATTTATTACACCTGCAGGGGGCTGATACCACAAAGGCATGCAGCCCCGAATGCCAGGCGGGCAATCCTTTTATATTA
>CAUYON010134143.1:0-39023 GCA_963573935.1 Arctocebus calabarensis
GTGACAGCTTGAGGCTCTGTCTCAAAAAAAAAAAAAAAAAAGGAGCAGGGTTTGGAATCGCTAAAGAATTCTGAATACTTAACGTTGAAAACCAAACGCTCCACTAACATATTAACCACAGTATAATCATTCATAGGAAAACAGTAACTAAGCAATGAATTAAATTAAATAACAAAGTTCAAACTGTCATAAACTCATAGCAGTATTAGCATAGCAGTATTCCCAGATAGTTTTTTGTTTGTTGGGAGGTTGGGCTTTGAGGGGGGCAGAGTTAAAACTTTGCATGAAAAATCTTACTTTAGGCCCGGCGCCTGTGGCCCAACGGGCTAAGGCGCCAGCCACATACACCTGAGCTCGCGGGTTTGAATCCAGCCAAACAACAATGACGGCTGCAACCAAAAAATGGTCAGGCGTTGTGGCGGGCGCCTGTAGTCCCACCTACTTGGGAGGCAGAGGCAGGAGACTCGCTTGAGCCCAGGAATTGGAGGTTGCTGTGAGCTGTGATGCCACAGTACTCTATCCAGGGTGACAGCTTGAGGCTCTGTCTCAAGAAAAAAAAAAAAGAAAGAAAAATCTTACTTTATAACAGTGAAATTGCTTTCTCTTTTGTCTTATGTTTTTTTTGAGGTGAAATTTAAGTTTTTGTGTGAGTAATACTATTATACCTATCTTGAGTGTCTTGCTTGTACTGTATCACAACATACCTTTGTTTAATTCTTAATAAACTGTTCACTTGTTAAAAAAAAAAAAGGAAGAAAGAAAAACAAACGCTCCAATTTTAAAATGGACAAAAGACATAAACAGATATTTCGTGGAAGAGGATGTGCAGATGGCAGATAAGCATATGAAAAGAAATTCAGTTTCATCAGCCACTAGAGAAATGCAAATTAAAACAATACCATATTGGGCGGCGCCTGTGGCTCAGCGAGTAGGGCGGCGCCTGTGGCTCAGCGAGTAGGGCGCCGACCCCATATACCGAGGGCTGCTGGTTCGAGCCCGGCCCCGGCCGAACTGCATCAAAAATGAGCCAGGCGCTGTGGCGGGCACCTGTAGTCCCGGCTACTTGGGAGGCTGAGGCAAGAGAATCGCTTGAGCCCAAGAGCTGGAGGTTGCTGTGAGCTGTGACTGCACAGCACTCCACCAAGTGCGATAGAGTGAGACTCTGTCTCCACAAAAAAAAAAAAAAAAAAAAAAAAATACCATATCACTATACACCTAACAAAATGACAAAAATGGAAAAGCTGGTAAGAACCCAGGGGGACGGAAACTGGATCACCCCGATTACAGGTAGGAATGCAAGATGGCACAGCCACTCTGGAAGAGTTTGGCGGTTTATTGTGAAACTAAACACACACCTACCATACAATCCAGCAAATTTTCACTCTTAGGTACTTACCCCAGAAAAATGAAAACATGTTCACACAAAAGTCTACGCATGCATGTTCGTAGCAGTTTTACTTTGTAATAACCAAAAACCAGAAACAGCCCCTAAGTCATTTATTTAATGGGGCGATGGTTGAACAAGCTGTGATACAGCCGTACTGTCGACTATAACTAAGCCATAAAAAGTAACAAACTACTGACACATGTAATAATCTAAATCTAAATAAATCCCCAGGGAATTAGGAGCCAATCCCAAAATATTACTTACTGTACGTGTCCATTTATATAACATTCTTGAAATGGCAAAGTTATAGAAATAGAGGATGGAATAGTGGCTTCTTGGCAGGAAGCTGACAGGTGAGACTGTGTATCAGGGCAACAGGAAAGGCCCGTAGTATGGAAGTCCTGATATCTTGACTGTGTTGGTATCACCACACTATTACTAGTCATGATAATAGACCATACTTTGCATAATGTTACCATTGGGGGAAAATGGCTAACCAGGTACATCAGATATCTGTATTATTTTTTATACCTGCGTATCAACCTACAATTATCTCAAAATGGAATGTTTTAATTTTTTGTTAAGTTCATAGTTACTGTTCTGTGTGGTTCAATCCAATAAAATGTGGTTGAGCTATGATTCAAGGTAGGCTCATGATTTCATAGCTACATTCGACTTCCCCATGACCCTAACTCACTCAAGGGAGCCCAGAATCACCTGCCAGGTCTCAGCAAGGAGGTCTGGAGGCCCAGGCCTGTCAGGAAGGGTTGAACTGCTCTCCTTGTTTAGAATAAGGCCCTTAGTGGTTTAGATAAGTAACACTCTAAATGAAATTTGGGGACAGCCGTATTTTACTATTTCTCTAATACAGAAGAATAAGCAGATGGACAAATGAAATGAAGAAGGGGTGGCTCACGCCTGTAATCCCAGCACTCTGGGAGGCTGAGGTGGGTGGATCTCCTGAGCTTGGTAGTTCAAGACGAGCCTGAGCAAGAGCAAGACCCTAAAACTCTCTTCTGAAAATAGAAAAACTAGCCTGGGGTTGCAGCTACTCAGGTGACAGAGGCAGGAGGATTACTCGAGTCCAGGAGTTTTAGGTTGCTGAGCCATGATGCTACAACTGATTCTACCCAGGGTGACAGAGTGAGACTCTGTCAAAACAAAAAAAAACAAAAGAAAGAAAGGGAGGGAGGGAGGGAGGGAAGGAAGAAGGAACTGGGAGAGACTGGAAAGAATGATACGTCCCACCTCTGTCACAAATAAGCTGAGTTTCCTTCTACACTGGTCTTCTCTACGGCATCCAGACTGAAGAAACGAACCCCTAGAGAAATGATCTAATCGGCAAAGCTAATCAGGAATGGCGGCTCCGTTTGATCAGCCGACACCCTAGACAAGGGTGGCTCCTGGGACTTCTTATAAGGGCCTTAGGGTTTGAACACCTGCTGGGTAGTCCTGGTTATCCAAATCATCTAAGAGAGATTGGCTATGTCCCTTCCCCTCCTGTTTACTATTTAACCACCATCACTACCTCATTCCCATGAATGGAAGGGCTTTAAGCACAAGACGTCCCAGGTGTCCCCTTCCAGAATCCTCCACTATCCTTTCCCTGCGTCCTGACTCTCACTAACAGGTTCTTAAGTGTCAATAGCCCAGCCGCCCTGGCTCAGAGACCCAGCCTTCATCAATTGTTCTGACACACCAGTGGTTTTAAGCAGCTCCTAGGAGGGGCCTCACACCCCCTGCTCAAACTGCACTGGTCAGGGAAAGACGAGAGGGATGTTCTTCAGCTGCCCTCAGTCTAAGCATTACGTAATTCAGTGGCTTTCGTCCAGCTGGAGCTGGCAGACCAGCAGCCTCTGGTCCCCCAGCATAGCTTGCTCCGGGCCTTTGCCAGAGTTGCTCAAGGCCCGGGAAAGAATGTGGCCTGAGAGGTTCCACCAAGTGGAAACATCCAGGTGCCTCAGGGCACATTAATGAGCATTAACAAGATGGAATGGAATTTCGTTGAAAATAGCAAAAATGCAAAACAAATAAGTAAGTCTAGCTCAGTGGGCAAAGAGGAAAAAAGAAGAAAAAACACTGAATTCCATTCATGTCGCTGTGTTTACAAAGCTAGACCCAGAAATATGAACATGACAGTCCTCAAAGTTGAAGGGATACAACATTGTGTGTGTGTACAGTAGCTGATATTAATAGAACCTAGATTTTGCAGCTAAGCAGAGAAATGGGAATCCTGGCTCTGCAACCAACTGACTGCATGACCTTAGCCAACTGCTTACCTTCTCTAAGCCTCAGTTTCTTCATCTGTAAAGTAAAAATAATAAATAGGACCAGCCTCACAGTTACAAGTTTTACTATTATATGTAAAGATAGGATAGACTTAATAAATGGTAGCTTATTGTAATTCTGTGTCCATGTAGAGAGAGTGAGAGGGTGCAACAGATAAGGAGCAGCACTTTCTTGCACTGAATAATAATAATGTGTGTGCATTTGCATGTGTATGCGTGCATGCTTGTGCATGTGTGTGTGCACCAAAAGAGAAAGAAACAAGGCCCAGTGTAGGGGCTCAGGCTGTAATTCTAGCACTTTGGAATGTTGAGGCAGGAGGCTTGCTTGAGGCCAGGAACGCTAGACCAGCGTTCCATAATGAATACCCCATCTCTACACAAGAAGAATTTCCTTTTTTAACATTAGCATGATGGCATGGTGACACGTGCCTGTAGTCCCAGTTACTCTGGCGGCTGAGGGAGGAAGAAAACTTGAACCAAAGAGTTTGAGGCGACAGTGAGCTATGACAACCCCACTGCACTCCAGGCTGGGCAACAGAACAAGACCTTGTCTCAAAAAAAAGAAGAGAGCGAAATGAGAAGAGTTTGATTTTTGGCAAAGGTGGCATCCTTCAAACTGCATGATTTCAATGTATCATTGAAATGTGGAATGCCTGAGGGGCCCTGTCACTCACCCTCCCTCGCAGAAAGTTTCGGAATAGACTAAACTGTGTAACCGGAAATCGGCTCTAGCGCCTCTGGAGCCGGGAGAACCAGTAATTCTGTTTCGAATTTCAGTTGTCTCAGGGGCAATGCCCTAAGACCACTGCCGGTGCAGGAGACACTTAAGGGTGATCTCCACTGAAAGTTTTTCAATCTGAAGTTCTCCAAATTCACAAAGTCAAAGTGCCATGCCTGCATAAAGGCCCCACCCCACCCCCGACAGTGACAGCAGTAGCAGATAGTATGAGAGGAGGGAGCTGCTTCTGTAAAGTGTATTAGGATCCTGACCAGTGGGTGGCGAGGAAGCCCATGTGGCTTAAGACAGCAGCAATCACTTATTTGCTAAGGAGTTTGCCATTTGGTCAGGGCTTAGAAGGGGCACAGGCGTCCACGGGGCTGCTCGGGGCTGGAGACCCACTTCCAGGCGGCTCACCTCCAGGGCCCTTGAGCAGGCGCTGGCTGTCAGTTGGGAGCTCGGCCGCGGCTGCAAAGCCCCCCTCACAGTAAGGTGGTGGCTCCAACCAGGGGAGGCCAAAGCTGCCCTGCTTCCCAGATCCTTGGCTGGCAAATCCTTCAGAATTAGGTCCTGAACATTCTGTTGGTCAGATCAGTCAGAGTCAGCTATTCAAGAAAGGAGTCACTCTACCTCTTTTTGTTTTGTTTTGTTAAGAGACATGCCTGTCCATTTGTCTGATGCTTTACTAAGAAGAATGTGTTTCAACTCCATCCAGGTAAATACAAAAGATTTGAGGTCTCCATCTTTTTTATTGCTGAATAGTTTTCTATGGCATAGATATACCATACTTCATTAATCCATTTGTGGGTTGATAAAAAGAGGCATTTTTCTATCACTGTAGCAGTATTTTTTTTTTTTTAGACAGTGTCTTACTCTGTTGCCCTGGGTAGAGTGCTGTAGCATCATAGCTCACAGCAATCTCAAAGTCTTGGGCTTGAGCCAACCCCCTTGCCTCCGCCCCCTTTGTAGCTGGAACTATAGGTGCCTACCACTATACCCAGATAGTTTTTTATTTTAGTAGAAATGGGGTCTTGCTCTTGCTCAGGCTAGTCTTGAACTCCTCAGCTCCAGTGATCCACCTGCTTTGGGCTCCCAAACCATAACAGTATTCTGATCATTTTTCTTACAGTCAAAATGATTACCTGTACAACCTATATCAGCTATGTTTTCTTGGTATCACGTTATAAAACACAGCTTTTAAAAAGGTTTATATGAGTATCTGTGATGTTACTATACCTAATGATTAAAATTACAGTAATGAAATTTTGAAAAGAGAGACAGAGTGTCACTCTGTCACCAGGCTGGAGTGCAGTGGTGTAGTCAGTGCTGAGTTCCATGCCGAGTGGCCCTGCTGCCTCCCCCTCAGCCAGCCCTGCTTCTCAGTGGGACAAGCGGCACGCACACAGGTGGGCAGCCGGCCTGCAGGTGAATGTCCAGACCTCACGCTCAGAGCAGAGACAAGGACAAAGCAGTATCACAGGTCAAAACCATAGGCCACCTGGAAGCCCCTTCTGAGCACCTCTCCCCCACGGATGAAGTGAAGGAGAGCACCGGGCTTGGCGTCCAAACCGTGGATGGAGTCCAGTCTACTCGCCACGTCGATGTCCACACACGAAGCAGTTGGCTTCTCTGAGCCCCACCTTCCACATCTGTAAGCTGGGGATCGTCACATGTGCCTTACCCTGCCAGGACATGCAGGAAGATTCCTACCTTGCTGTTGGCTGAAGCTGGGTGACTGAGTCTGACTAAGGAGTAGAGGAGAAAGAATGTACACCATTCACAGGCCCAGCCTCTGAACCTCCCACGCTAGCTCTCACACTCGTTCTCGGTACACATCAGTGCGCTTGGAGACAGAAACCCAGTGGGAGCCTGAGGCCCTGTCCTAATGGATGTGGGAGACAGAGGGAGCCTCCTCCCCAAGTGCTCGTGGGGAGCAAACCCCTCCCTCTACTGAGTCCATGCTGAGTCCAGCACGGCTACTGTAGCAGCAGAAACACCTTTGCTTTGTCCAGCATTGAGATTCTGCCAGTGTTTGTCAAAGCAGTTAGAACAGCCTCACTCTTACTCCACACAGCTGGGCACCGAGGGACAAACGTCTGACTGAGCGGCAGCCCCGGCAAGATGGTGGCAGAGGAGCCCTCCCAGGGATGGTCGCCTAGAGGCTCTACCAGCTTCTCCTGAGGGGTCGCACAAGGCAAATAAGACCATTCAATGGGGCACATTTCTCTGAATTACATTTACTGTTTTAGGGTTTGCACCCTCACTTCTACTTATCAACCATATACTGTTAATGAAGATGGAGAGACCTGAATTGGGGACACAGTGAAAGGGTCACAGTGGGGAACGGCTTTAGCGGTATGAGTATTGAGAACACTTCCTTCCCAGAGCTCAGCTGTGACACTGACACGTGTGCACGCATTACTGTGCTAGCCCCTGGGACACAGCTGTAGATTGCTGTGGTTCCTTCACTCAAGGACCTTTGAGTCTAATGCAGTGGTTCTCAACCTTCCTAATGCTGTGGCCCTTTAATACAGTTCCTGTGCGCCGCAACCCACAGGTTGGAGAACTGCTGGTCTAATGAAAAAGAAAAACCTTCAGCAACCAAACACCCAGACGAACCTGCAGCTGAGTGTGACAGGTGTGGGAGCAGGTGGAGAGCGCAGAGCCTGGGGTGCATCTGGAGGAGGCCGGCCACAGCCCCTGAGAGGCAGAGTCTCCCTGAACAAACGACCTTTGCTTTGAAACCTGCAGGGTGACCACGAGTTGTCCAGGCGAGAGTGAGAGCTATTGTTAATCACAGTAACCAACATTTTTGTGATACTTATTATGAGCTGGGTCCTGGTCTAAGGACTTTACACATATCAAGGCGTTTAATACTTCACAAAACTCTCTGAGGTAAGTATTATTATTATTCTCACTTATGAATGAAAAACTTAGGAATAGAAATGGTAATAAGTTGTTCACAAATGGCTCAGGAAGGATTTGAACACAAGCAGTCTGACTCCAGAATTTATTCTCTTTTCTTTTCCCATTTTGAAACAGGCTGTCACTCTCTTCCCCAGGCTGGAGTGCCGTGGCATCATCGTAGTTCACAGCAACCTCAAACTCCTGGGCTCAAGCGATCCTCCCACCTCAGCCTCCCGAGTGAGTAGCTGGGACCACAGGCACCCGCCACAATGCTTGGCTAGTTTTTCTATTTTTATTATAAATGAGGTCTTGTTCTTGCTCAGGCGATCCACCAAGCCTCGGCCTCCCAGAGTGCTAGGGTCACAGGGTGAGCACCAGGCCCAGGCAGTTTGCACCTATAATTGAGATGCTTTTCTGGGAATTGGAAATTCCTGGAATTCCTGGGAATTCCAGGCAGCCACAGAGACCTGTGTGGCCAAAGCTCGCATCAGGTAAAGCAGGAAGGAACACACCTCGTCCCAAACCCTTTCATGCACAGGGGTTGTGGGGAAGTTCTGACACACACCGAGAAGCAGTAAAATCTCCTAAAATCCCACAGGCCATCCTGATGTCTATTTTCTCCACATGAATTTGGTGATGGGGAGGCAGTCCTGCCCTGTCGGCACCTTGCACAGCCTCTCACCCTGAGTTCTACCCTTCGGAGCTCTCTGATCCCTGGTTGACGGGCCTCAGGGACCAGTTGGTTCAAGGTTCCTCCCACCCTCAGAGTGAGTTTTGCTGATGCTGCCTGTGGCCCCCCAGCCAGCCTGACACCCACCCAGTGAGCCCAGGGAGCTGTGGACTCCTTCAGCGCACCCTGCCTCTGTGCTGCCCGCCTGGTGCTGCCCGCGTGGCACTCTCTGCCCGGTGCTGCCCACATGGCGCTCTCTACCCAGTGCGGCCTGCCTGGTGTTGCCTGTGTGGCGTTCTCTGCCCGGTGCTGCCCGCCTGGTGCTCTCTGCCTGGTGCTGCCCACCTGGTGTTGCCTGTGTGGCGCTCTCTGCCCGGTGCTGCTCACATGGTGCTCTGTGCCCAGTGCTGCCCGCCTGGTGCTCTCTGCCTGGTGCTGCCCGCGTGGCGTTGCCTACCTGGTGCTGCCCGCATGGCACTGTGCACCCGCCTGGTGCTGCCCACATGATGCTCTCTGCCCAGTGCTGCCCGCCTGGTGCTGCCCGCGTGGTGCTGGCCTGTACGCTCCCTACAGCCATGCACAGCAAGTGCAGAGCTATCAAGCTGTCCCACATGGGATCTACTAGCTACGTGTGCATGCACTAAGTAAAAATCAAATTGAATAATTAAAGACTCAGTTCCTCACTTGAACTACCCACAATGCCGGTGCTTAGTGGCCATGTGCGGCTGGTGGCTGCCTATTGGACCTCACCTTTGCTCCATCTTTACAGAAGGTTCTATTGGAGACAGGTTTCATGCACCTGGACTCATTTCCAGACCCGAAGCCTCAGCAGAGACCTTTACCCCGAAGCCCTTCCCATAGCCCTCATCGGCTCCCAGCCACCGATCGCAGGCAGTCCCCAGGGTCAGGGATGAGGCACGTTCCTAAGAACATCTTAGCTCTGATTTGGGTGTAACTCAGGTCCATGATGGGCAGCACATACATGGGTGACACACAAGTGCTGAGATCCATGAAAAGCAAGACACGTAAAACCTTCGTGGATGGCGACAAGTGAAGCCCTCCCAGCAACACCTACAAGCTGAGCGAGCTAAAACTTGCCTGGATGAGTCAGAAAGGACCTGCCGCTGTGCTCCATGGAAGTGGGATAACGGACATAACAGCGTTTGTCTCAGGACTCTCACAGTGACACGCACACAGAAACGATGACGATGATGCTAGAGTGGCTTACGTGTGGTGACAGCGCAGGTAACGCTGTCATAAAAATGCTCCTGTGCTGTTCTGTGCCCTGTAACTCCTCGGCTACCAGGAACATCACTTGTCTTGATCTCACCAGATCAATGAAACCTTTCCCAGGCCAGGTGCGGTGGCTCACACCTGTAATCCCAACACTCCGGGAAGCCGGGGCAGGAAGATTCCTTGAGCTCAGGAGTTGGAGACCAGCCTGAGGAAGAGTGAGACCCCTTCTGAATAATAATAATAATAATGCTTCTGTTTGAATAATCAACCCACGGCACTGCTTGGCGACAGCTGGTGTGCCACTAGGGCACGGACTCTCACTGGCTCCTCTGTTCTCACTCTGTCCTGTAGAATTGCTCCGCTAGCAGGTCCACTGAAGCCTCAGGCCTTCATGGGGAATGATGACATTGCCCTTTCTCCAAACGCTTATTTCTACCTTCATTTCTGTTGCTGTCACCTTTCTCCTTCCTTTGGCTCTCCTGGACCTGCAGGGGACTTTGTCTTCAGAGCTGTGGTCATAAAAGTGAACACAGACTCGCAAAATCTAACTAAAAAGTTAAGGCAAAGTGATGCTGTGTGTAAGTGACCTATAAACATGAGACCAGCCGGTGGCACAAAGATGCTGCCCCCACAAACCACTCATGCCACGCAGCTCTGTTCACATGCCTGGGAGAGACTAGTTTCAAATTGTTAATCTAATTACTGAATTACGAGTTATCCTTACAGGGAGCCTTGGGAACCCATTGTGAGTTCAGAACACCATGAGTCAGGCCTTGGTTGCCCGGGGGCTGCCTCTCTGCTCTCTACTTCGACCAGCATGAGGACCTGCTGTGTGCAGACCCCGCACTGAATTGCCAAGTGGGCCCAACTATCATTTTGCTAAAGTATCTTAGATGACTAAAGCAAAGAGTGTATGAAATACAGACGTGCCAGGTTAGCCCCTCTGCTATGGTCTGAATGTTTTGTGTCCCCCAGATTTGCTGATCACAGATGTGACGGTATCAGGCAGCGGGTCCTTTGGGGGTGATTAGGTCATGAGGGTGGAGCCCTCATGGACGGGTCAGTGCCCCTGCAGAAGAGGCCCCACGCTGCCTGGCCTCCCCCATGGGAGGGCACAGGGAGAAGGCCACCTGCGGGCCAGAATGCAGGCCCCCCCAGACCACACCTGGGACTTCCCACTCTCTGCGCCTGCGGGAAAGGAATCTGTTGTTCCACGGTACCCCGCTGGTATGTCTTGTTACAGCTGCCCAAACACAACATGCCTCCTTTTGTGGGTCTGTGGTGAATGCTCAAACTTGGGCAAACCAGGGTGCCTTTCTGATCCTCAAGGCATCGTCATGAGGACTGAAGGACACAGCGGGTGGGGAACGCATGGTGAATGGTGAACGCCGACCTCACTGCTCGCGTCACCGCCATCAGCCCTGCTGGCAGGGCATGGAGAGGACAGAGGATTCAGCCTCACCCATGAGGGGATGACTGTGGCTGTCACACCCTTTTTTGTCTACCCGGACAGTGCTCCCCCACAGGCCATCCTGTGCTGAACACGGCCTGTCCTCTTGCAGCTCCAGTCACGTCACCATCTGCCTTCCTGTCCTGGGCTCTACTATCCCCGCTGCACTGGCCGCAGAAGGGCTGACCCATCGGCCTCCTGCCCCTCCCTCGTTCTCTTCACTCCCTGTGAGTATGTTCTCCTTCCACGAGATCTTCCTTAGCAACAGGGCCCAGGACACTAAGTACTTCAGATACTGCCCAGCTACTGTGTTCAATGCTTAACAAGATTTGGGGCCATGCGGAGGGATTCAAAGTATTTTGTGACGATCTCTGTGAAGCTTCCACTTCTGCAGCTGGACACCGAACCCTAAATGTAGACACACTCAAGCAGATATTTTTGTGCACAAATGTCATAATCTCGACATTGTCTACATTTTTCACTAATAAATATATCTGGAAATATTTCCAGTGCTAACCACAACGGTCTGATCACTTCCGTTAATTTGAACACAATACCACATTTCTACCTCGTATTATGGGAACTAAGAAGGTATCAGCTGTCCCGCAGGTGCAGCTAACTTTAGGGGCATCTAAAATCTCAGAATGTTTTCTTATAAATTGTTATCAAGCTAAGTTCTTCCCATTCCATCCTTCTGTAACTGAATTTTTTAAACCTAAATATAGGACTTAGTGTTTATTTTTATTAAATTTTATTTTGTTTTGACCTAGACTCAATATCATTTGAAATCTTGATTCTTTTATACAGATAGTGATTCCCCCCTGCTATAAATCTAATCAGCACAATTGCTCTCCTCCCTAAGTCACTGAAGCTATTGTACAATGAGGTAGGTGTGACCTCCCTCCAGACACTTGGACCCGCAGAGGTCTTGTTCTGGGCTGGAGCTCCCTGCACAATCCCCGTCCTCAAATAAAAGACAACCCCAAGTGCTGACAGCGTGAACATGTCAGTTACTTTCCTACTCCCTGACAGCTTTGGTGACAAACATCGAAATTCAACACAGGAAGAATCTGAAGCAATGAAAATAAAATAGGGCTCTTTAATTGGGGTCCATTAAAGAGTACAGCTGGACGTTGACTAGAGACCAGAAGCTTAGGTGATGTACCCGCTGCCTACTGATCCCAGCCCGTCTCCATGTGAAGAGTCACGAGGAGAAGCAGGGCTCACCATGCACTCCTGGGTTTCCTGGACTGCCCTGTGGGCAGCTGAGCTGACGGGTTCGTGACTGGCAGGTCAGACTCCTTCCAGGCACAGGTAGGCCTGCGGCTCCCCACGTTTCATAGCCTTTTCAGAGGTAGCCACTGTTAACTGTTGGGCATGTACCTTTCTAGACCTTCCTTCCACATTTTCACACATGAGATCGCAGTAACGCAGTTGGGAATATTAGCCAAATCCTTCACTTGCTGCCCCTCTCCAACACTATGGCTTTTTCATGTTCATGGCCACAGGGATAGAGGGGGCAGAATTGAGCAGACAGGCCATCAGAAGGGTCGGGTTCAAGGACAAAGGGCTGTCCCCACATGTGACTATTCCTCCTGGAACACAGGAAACGGAGCCTGGAGTGCAAAAGTGGTGGGAATATGGATTTTGGGGGGTCCTGTTTAGCAGCCCATGTCTAAGGCAGAATGCCAAAGAGCTGCCTGTAGATGGCCTCTTAGACACAAGGCCGGAGGGCGTGAGCAGCAGGATGAGCGCGGGGCTGCTGAACGGTTTCTGTGCCCAACGGGCAGGGGAAGAAGTAGCCAGGAGAACCACTGGGCTGACAGGGAGGGAACACCTGTGTGAGGGACAAGGAGTAGTCAGACATGACGGTCGGTGTCTCGGCAGGTACCCGTGGTCAAAGGATCTCGGGTACCAGACGGACTGACCACTGCCCAGCACCTGGGGCTCTGGGACTTAGACATGATCCTGGACAAAGAAATGAGACCCTCCAGACTCACTGCGATTATATCTACAAGGCTGATACTGTGGGGATTCAAACCAAATTAGACTGCATGATAGAAAAAGAAGTTCTATTTTTTGTATTTTCTGCATGCCCAAGTTGTGAATTTATACATAACAAAAGCGTTTTTACATAAATGGCATCATGATATACTGATGTATATTGCTCATATTTTACATTAACAGTATATCTGAAAACAGTTCCAAGGCCCAACATACCACATACACACGGCCTCAACTATCGCTTAGCCACATCGTCACTGTTGGATGTTCAGGCCGTTTCCAATTTTTGCTGTTTGCTTCAACCATAACTTCTAATGTATATCCATATGAGCACACATATTTCTGTACGATAGATTCCTTAAAATAAAATTATAATATCAAAGGGTATGTGGATTTCATATTTAGATAAACACCAGCTATTTGACCTCCAAAATGACTAACAATTTATGTCTATGAGGGTATATGAGAGCTTCTCTTTACATTATAATCTAACAACCCTAGAAGATATGATTATTTTTCACTTTTGATAGTTTAATAGTTAAAAATGGTTTTTCATCATTAATTTTCTTAATTGGGAAGTTTAACAACTTTTCCTGTTTACTTATTTTGTATTTCTTTTGTGAATAAGCTCTGTTCATACCTTTTACTTACTGTTCTACTGAGTTTCTAATTGATTTGCAGGAGCTCTATAGAGGGTATGGATTATCAATTTTCTATTGCGTTTACTGTGAAATTTTCCTCTAAGTTGGTCACTCTTCTTTTAACTCTTTAGGTTATTTCCTTGCATATAAAACTTAAATCTTTAAGTAGTCAAGGCTGTTGATCTTTTATTTTATGCATGTCTCAATTATGAATGACATTTCACTTCAGTATTATAACAAATGTTTCATATTTTATTTGGAAAGTTTAAGTTCATTGAAAGCATTTTTTCAGTATTTTCAATGACTTCTGTTTACCAAGTCTTGTCCTCATGCTGGGCCCTGTGGCTGGCCGGGCTGCACCCCAGGCTCCTGCAGAGTGGGAGGACAGAGATTGTGGGACCTGACGCCCAGGAGGAGCCTTCCCGGGCCAGGTGTGCACTGGCCCCAGAAAGACCAAGTGTTCGATCAACAGGGAAGAGAAGAAGAAACCTTCCAGGTAGATAGAATGCACATCTGCAGGGTGATGTGGTCACACGTCCACTGTGCGCAGCAGAGTGACACCCTACTTCTAAAAAAGGATAATTTTAAAATGGAACTGGGTGTAATAAGCCCTGCTTTGCACTGACTATCACCTTATCCAGGTCACATCATGCTCTTCATTTTTCTCATCTATTCAAATTGGAGAGGATACTGTTGGTGATGAAGTATTTGCACAGTGGCATAAATCAGAGTATCTGTGAAATTTTATATTGTCAAGTATAAAAAGCCATACAAACATTAAATGAATTCACTGGTTATAAGCAGAAAAAACTTTATTTCTATCAAATTGAAAAGTATTAATCAATCTTCAAGCAAGATAACCAAAATCATCAATATACAATTAACAGGATAGCACATACAGACCAGACTGTAGGTTTAGATACTTTGAATTAAGCACATACACCAAAATTAAGAAGGCCGACAACTGCCACCCAGAGGAAAAGCACTCTGACTCACCGTAAACACACGACTTCTGGGGAACTCGGGCTGACATCTTACAGGACAGTAAACCAAAGAGACAGTTTGTCACTGGGTTACAGAACTGATCAAAGATTGAGAGGGTCACAGTGAAATGCCATTGTAACTGAACAACTTTCCCCAGAGATCTGCTCATCTCAAAAATAGGAATATATAAAATTCAGTAGTACAAATTCTCATAAAACTAGAAAAGTCCTCTAAGTCCTAATATCCTTGGAGCTTACATGAAGACAGTTTTCATGTTTCTTCCCTTTACTCTTCTCTACATTAAATAAAAAATAGTTTGCTTTTATTAAGTACATTTCTGACTTGATAGCCAAAGCTTTAAAATGAAGAATGGTTTTATAAAAGGGGTTACACACACGTCAGCTGCAGGGAGAGTCTTCACGGTGGTTAAGCAGAAAATCTCTTGTTTCAAGAGTGACGCTGTGCTTTCTGAAACAACCCAATTAGGACCAGTGGAAGGAATTCATGTCTATGCCATACAAGAGCTTTCACCCTTTTGAAAAAGGGTGAAATCTTTTACTAAATCTCTGTCACACACAAAAATGATCAAATTGGGGAATTCCCTGAAGCATACAGATAATGGCGTTTATTCTGGCAAGAACTGTGCAATTCTTTATGAGAAAGACAAGGTCTGATGCATACAAACAACGGCAATGATAATGTGTCTCAGCAGATGCAGGATGCTGGGTTTTTTCACAGTTCTACAGTTTCATGGTTTCATAACATCTGGGTCCTGCATAATTCTCATCTAGAAACGGGACTGGGCTAGTTACATATGGACAGGAATGATTACGCGTGGCCAGACCACATTCTCTTATCAAAGTAAGTCTTCACTAGCGGGTTCTTCTTTGTAAATACCAAAAAGACCATGGAGTTACTAAAAATGGAAGAGGATAACAAGAAAGCAATTCGTACAAGGAACAGGCAAAATCATGAACTGCCTCTCTCGCAAAATCAACTGCAGAAAGTGCAAGGTGAGAAATGAAACTCACCAGGTGGACACAAATGCCTGCGGAGACCCTGTGGCCAGCAGGATGCACACAGGACCTGTGCCACGCACCCTCTGTGCACACGGGACCCAAGCCACATGCTTGTGGCATGCCTCGAGCAGCCACCACGATGACCTAATGAGCCCTTCCCTGCCTCAGCAGCACAGCGCCCAAAGTGAAGACTCCAGGTTGGGCAAACATGCTGGTTTATCCCCTACTGACAATGGGGAGCTCAAATAGGGAAAAAAAAAGGCTCCTTTAAATTTCCTGATTCATCCCATAGGTGCATGAAAACACATTTTAAATAAAAGGAGGTAAGTTAATTGAGATAGTCCTATCTACTACATTAGGTAGTGCTGAGGATTTGATCAGACAATGCATGTGATGTGCTTAGATGGAGTGAAGAAACACTAACTGCTAAGAACACCATATAGTCAGTCACGCGTTTGGAAATACGTGGTCAGTGTTATCTGCGCAAAGATCCCAGCACGCTCAAACTCCCCAGACACAGAGGAAGTCAAACGTTGACCTCAGGGTGTGTGCAGGCATCTCTGAAGTCACCCTGCCTCGACATTTTAAATAGTAGAAAAGGCCGTAGAAGCACCTTTCTCTACAAGCCCCCTTCATTTATGGCTGTTCTTACCTTTTTCCTACCAAAGAGAGGGGCAGGGCATACCTTGGATGATGCTGGAGCTCCCCTGGGTTTGGCTTCTGGGGGGTGGCAGGGTGTGGCCCCTAGGACATGAGGATGAAATGGAAGGGCAGCCCCCCGAGGTTACTCCAGGCTTGTTGCACAGAGTAGATGGTGGGCAATGTGGCACTCAGCTCATTAATGTATAATGTAACACAGGGACAACGGAGCACAAGTCCAGAGTTGCCTGCACCTGTGCACCTGGCAGCACTTGGAAGGGCTGCCTGACCATCAGGACCTGGTCTGGAGAGGGAATGAGGGAGTGATTCAAAGTGAGCAGAGTCTGAAGTACAGGCCTGCATGTGAGAACCACAGCTGGAGGGCGCAGGGCTGTCTCGGGCACAGCGCAGTGGACATCAGAGGGTGGGTGAGGGACATAAGCTGGCCCTCCGCAGATTAGCCTGAACCCAAGCCCCGCCCACCAGGATGGCCTTGTATTCTGTCTGCCCGTGAGGGCTGGAGGGGCTATGGGCTCAGACTGTTCTCTAGCAGATTCTCTCACTTACGCAAGAGGGCGGGAGAATATTCTTAATCAGAGGCTACAAGCAGAACCCAGCAGGCGCGGGGCTCCAGGTTTCTGGGGACAGGATCCAGGTATTTAATTCAGGAACATGCCCATCTTCTGAGTCGGGAAACTGGTCTGGCCCCCAGCTACACTGGTCATCGGCAGCACAGTCCTGGGAAGGATGCTTCACACCTCAATCCTGCCTTCTGAGTTTATAAACACGCAATCATGCCAACCTCACAGAATGCTAGAAAGGGCAGATGACATGTTCGTAAGGGTCCTACAGCTGTACACTGCACTCAGTAAGAAACTATTCAATAAACAGTACCTGTCAAGTGCTTCATTAGGGTGGGGTCACTAAACACAGCAGCACTTCCAAGTTCTAAGTAAGTGGAAGCCTGTGAAGATAATGGAAGCAGATGAATTCAGAGCTGGGGTGGAATCTTAAAGACCATCCAAACTGTGCCCTTCTCTTAAATGTGAAAGAACGATATGGGTGGCAATAGAAGGAAACCAAGAAAAAAATGTCCCTTTAATTTTGTCAAATTTTCAAGATAACTCTTACAAAATTACTTAAGGGAAAACTAGAAGGTTTACAAAAACCAGAAAGACTGTTTTAAGGCCACTGACCATGAAAAACAAGCATCATGTTTCAAAGTCCATGGAAGAGATGTTTCTCTAATTATTGGTCTCACCTAGCAAAGGACCTCACCTGCTGGCCAGCTGCAGCAGAATCAAGCCTTGTTGCATCTCACCGAGTGACTCGGTGTTGGCTACAACTGACTATTTAGCTGGAAAAGAACAGGGAGGGATTGAGGGAAGGAGGAGAGAGGATGGAATCAGGGGACAGCCTCTTCCCATTCTCTCCCCACATCCCAAAGGCAGTCGTCACACTGGAAGGTCTGCTAAAAGCTTGAAGATTTTTCTGCTTCCAATAAAGCACATACTTTCCTCTTTTGAGTTATCCACAGAATAACTTTAACTTTCTACTTTTTCTAGTTTGCAGAAATGGCCATTTTCCTCACATCAGACTTTTTTCTGTACCTGAGTCTCAAGGAAGCCTGAGCTTTACCTACACATCCAATTCCCACCTGTCTGTGCCAGCATTCGATTGCAACCCTAAATTACAAAGTGCTCAGAGCTGACATAACGTGCTAACTCTCCACAGCCCTGCGCTGGGCCGTTTCACTGCATCAACCTGAAAGGTAAATAGTCCTACTTTGCAGTCACTGAGAGAAGGAGGAGGAGACTGGTCTAAATTCCCACTAAGGTACCCAGAGAACATTCCCACAGAGGGACCAGGGAGGGGGCCTGGCGAGAGCAGGGGAGGTGTGTGCTCGCACCGCACACCTGTAACACACAGCGGTGAAGGGACGTGGGGTTGCCAGGACACCTGCAGGAAGCGACGTGTGTCTCACCCAGGAAGTGCTCTTTGTTCCCTCCCTGGTGTGAAGGGTCAGACAGACGTCACTTCCCAGGGCAGTGAGGTTGCCCGTTGGGTACAGTCAGGGTGCGTGAAGAAGGGACATGGATTTTTAAGGCAGCAGGAATAAACGTCACTGTCCTTCCTGGAGGACAGCAGGAATTAAGTCAAGGCGGCCACCACATCTGGAAACCAGACCAATCTTGTAACACATGGCTTCTTGCTATCCATTTTAACACATGACGAAATATTAGTATCTATGCTAGACTCTGTGGCCACCCCATAGAATACATCTTTGGAACAGAAAAAGAAATAAAGGTTTTGTTCCCCGTAATCATAAAGCCAGCATACCCAGTCTGGCACAGTTCGTGCGACGTTCCCATGACAATGTCTGACACACTTGGGTCACGCACAGGAGAAAAACACTGTCAGCATCAATAGCAGCATTCTCAAAGAGCATGTTGTTGTCTGAATAATAAGCCTAACTCCTCCGCCAGTGCAGTCATCCCCGATGGCCTCGCTACTTCTACGCATAAGATACCATTGCCAACATTTGTGTAGATACATAATTCCCCTTTTGTGAGGGCTCCCAAAAGACTTTCAGGAGGTTGATTTTTTTATACTAAAAGAAAGAAGCAGCGTCCATCTCTGAGAGTCGGACGCCCTGCCCAGCTCTCTCCCCAGGTCATGAAGCAATTCCGTGCAGCCCCTCACTCTCAGCTCTCAAAAGGTCATTCAGGGATAACTGCAATGATCTGTACTATTTAATAGCCTAGGAAGAGAGAAAGCAGATGTGAAAATACATAATCTTGAAACACTGCAGCCAAATCCTCTCATCCCAGGATTTCTGAAAAGGAGATTGTACGTGAAGCATGGACGCAGGGTGGCAGCCACTCGGCCAGGCCAGGGGGCCAGGCCAGGGAGCCAGGGACGCAGCCACTCAGGGCCAGAGAGAAGCTGCGAGCGGGACGACTTCAACTTCATCTTCCCAGGGAGGCACACGCCAGAGAAATCCTGGACGGGGCTGGTCATTCTCAGGCTTACTGGTGCTATGGTTCAACCATTTTTAGAGGGACGGGGTCGTCCAGAGACACCAGCCACTATCATGAGTAAGAAGAGCTCTGCAGTGACAGCATGACGGCCATAGTCGGTGAGAAAGCAAATGACAGGCCTGAGGAAACCCACCCTCACATGCACGTAAGGGGCCTGAGCCCGGCACAGACACCTCACACTTAGGGAGGTGGCCGCTCCTTGGAAAGACAGGGGAGCCTCTTCACAAATCCTTTCTATTCATTAGTTTTCAAATCAGTTCATCATTTAAACTAAAAAAGATGCTGCAGGCTGTTTTGGCTAGCTTCTAATTTGGACACAGCACCAGTACTGAACACACAATTGAATGGATGACCACAGCTCCCTGATTCTTCCGCTGGGCAGGGTCAGTGCGCTTCTTTGGACTGAATAGGTGTGATTTTGTTGGAGAAAAGCGTGTAAACATAGGGCCAGATTTTGTTAGTCTCCGTCCCAGAAAATTGGTGGAGCACTCCTCGGCTCCTGAAAAACAAAGTCCAACAAGAAAAGGCATTTTAGGTTCCTTTCAACATAGGAGGGCAGGAAGATCTTCACATGAGCAGCACAAACTCAGGCTGTCAGCACGCGTCACTAAGGACCAGGACAGCCCTTTCAGACAGACAGACACTTCCTGGGCAGGGCCCTAACCCAGGCCACAGCGTCCACAGCCTGCTGTGCTCCTGAGGCCAGCTTTTTCCCTTCCCCTTTAAAACATACCAAAGAATGACATTGCAGGGGCAATGCAAAATGTGCTTTTCAAAGCAAACCATTAAAAAGCTTTGATATGGTGAAACCCTTAGTCCTTAGAACAAGCAGCTGTGGGACACAGGATGTTTTATAATATAATTAGAAAACGCTGGTTTGCTAAATTATTTGGGGACTACAAGGTCAGAAGATGATTATAGCAGAGGCTGTGAATTGCTGTTTTGAAGGCAGGGAGCATGCAGTTTTGTTTGGCTTACATCCTGTTTAAAAATTTTTAATTTGTTGCCAATTTAAAATTGGCATTTTTCACCCCACACAGAAAGCCAGATTTCTGCTTCTCCTGAAAAATGGGAGTTGTTAGCCACAGTGGGCCTGGCTGCCCTGATGTGGTGGCAGAAGGGTCAGGCAAGGCACCGTCCAGCTCAGCGGCTCTCAGCTGCCCCACTTAACACCCTCCCCACCCCCCGTATTTCCAATGTCTGCCTGGCCCTACAGCCATTAGAATTTTCAATCTCCACTTCATGATTTTAGCTTATATTTGTTCAATTCCCCACAGACGTGTCAAAAAAGGACACACCCAGTCCCTTCTAACCCTCTACCCCAATCAGGTACTTAAATGCAGAGTGTTGAAATATGGACCATCCCCTCAGCCTCGTAAAGAAAATGAAAATCTAGAGGTAATTCTGCATCTACCACAAACCGAGGTGACGAGGGATAGGCCCGATGGTTTGGGATACAAGTACTGAGCCTCTATGGACATCCCCAACATTTCACCTGACTTCTGGGAGATGCTGGGCCTTCTGTCTGGCTTCAGGACGCACTGCCGTGCTGACCCGAGGTCCTGTCTGGTAGCCCCACACCTTGCAGGTGGCCCTGTGCAGTGAAAACGCAGAAGCATATTCACCTGTACAGCTCGATGACGGGCTTGGCCACATCCTTGTACTGCCTTAGCCTGGCAGCAACCGCTTCAGGTTTATCATCCTCCTGCTGGACTAATGGCTCACCAGTGAGGTCGTCAACCCCCTACAAACACCAGAGAAACCAATTAACACGAACAATGGTCAGGCGGTTCCATAGGTAAAGTCTTTCCTGTGTCACACTATGTATTCTCCTTTGCTGACAGTGGTGATATGAGGGTAGGTGAAAAGAAACAGCAGCCTGACCGAGTGTTGCCTTGTTTCCTGAGAGCCAAGGCTAAGTCTGTGTCAACTGGCTCGGCGCCTGTAGCTCAAGTGGCTAAAGCACCAGCTACATACCCCAGAGGGTTTGATTCCAGCCCGGCCCACCAAACAACAATGACAACAACAATCAAAAAATAGCTGGGCATTGTGGCGGGCACCTGTGGTCCTAGTTACAAAAAAAAAAAAAAAATCTGTGTCAACTGCTCAGATCTTTTCAAACACATTTTCAGTGTTAATAAATGGTATTTCCTCAGAACAAACTTTAGACAATGTCGCTCGGCTCTCTAAATATTCCTAAAACTGTTTTGCTTTCTATAGCCTGAATTCTTAATATGGTAATAAAATATCTCAAAGAAGCAACCTGGTTTACTTAGGAAGGACGCTAACATAGGAGACGACCTTTCAGTGCTGTCTCTGCCAGATTCCGAACTCCCTCCCATAGCTGCTTGGAAACTTAGCTTATATTATTTTCCTAGGCCCAGTAATGACACATAAACGTGTGTTAAAGTAGGTATGACTCAAATATCCATGATGATCATGGACACTCTGAGAATTGACAAATTATAATTAAAAAAAAAAAAACCCAAATTTGCCCTGAGCTCCCAGGTTCAAGACCAGAGTGGGACCCTGTCTCTAAAAATAGCCTGGCACGGTGGCAGGTACCTGTAGTCCCAGCTACTCGGGGAGGCTGAGGCAAGAGAATCATTTGAGCCCAAGAGTGTGAAGCTGCTGAGAGCTACAATGTCACTGCACTCTATGGAGGGTGACAAAGTGAAACTCTGCCTCAAAAAAAAATTTTTTTTTCAATGTGCTTCAGCCTCCTCAGAAATGATACCTCCTTACAAATTGCAAAATAGACACATTTTTATTTTGTCTCCCATGTCCCTGGCTATTACTCAACAAGAGAGACAATCATAAGAAATAAATCTGTCAAAAGGTAGGTTAGAATGGAACCAAAATGCTCAGGCAACCCAATGGTTAATAAGAAACTAGCTATAAATTTGAAATGGACTAAAAATTCCATGACAGCTCAGGACCCTGGGTGTGTGACTAATGCTCACAGTTTATCAGTGAACCCTACAATTAGCTCCTGTGTGGTCGGTGGCTGTTGACCTGACCTGATAGCACAGGGGATGGGAGAAGGGAGCGTATCCACCCACATTCCTTCTTCTCACGGCCATGAAGCTCAGAAATCCAGTCGAGCACCTCCCTGCACTGACCACGCTCTTAGGTTGACCTAATTTTCACAGATGGACACACACCACATGTATATGTCAGCCCAGGAGGCCGGGTTCCTTATGGTGACATCCTGCATATGCTGACCAGGGTGTCACAGTGCCTGGGGTGGTCACCTACAGAGACTGTACTCTGTGTGTGTGTGTGTGTAGAACCTTTTTGGGGGGACAGAATCTCACTCTGTCACTCTAGCTAGACTACAGTGGCACCATCATAGCTCACTGCCAGCTCCCAAGTAGATGGGACTATAGGCACACGTCACCACACCAGGCTAATTTTTTCTATTTTTTTTGTAAAGACAGCGTTTCCCTCTTGCTCAGAACAGTCTCCAACTCCTGAGCTGAACTGAGCTCCCACCTTGGCCTCCCACAGTGCTAGTATTATAGGTGTGAGCCACCATCCTGGCCTATCTCCTAATTATATTTTTAAAAGAAGACTGAAGAAAGAGCATAGCTAGTGCTTTTCTCGGACTTTACTAACACAAGGAGTCCGAAAATCACTTGTAGCCCCTTGAAATAATTTTCTGTACTAATTACTGACTCTACCTGAATTCAAGCCTAATCTTTTCCATAAAGATTAAGCCAGGAAGGCACAATGTCATTTCTTCCACATGTAGGTAATAAGTAACCCTACCGCCCAGTGCCTGGATTTCAGCATTACCAGACTGAGTTAACGCCTTCGTTTAATCTGGCCTTATCAGATAAATAAACTCTTTACCAGAGTTCTGTGTATATAGACCATTACATATGATTAATTTTAGGTAATTGTGTCAAGGTTGTACTTCGACTTGTTTTTAAAGGCAACCTTGTTGTTCCTTTAGTCCTAGCCAGCCACATCAGCCCTCCCCTCACCCAGCCCCAGCCTGGGCCCTGTGCCAGCCCCGACAGCCTCCACCACCTTCTGGTCTCATGAAGCCAGAACGCACATAAACACACAGACAAAAACAAAGAGGTGTGCTCACCATTTTACAAAAGAGAGATCACTCAGCTGTTTGCTTTTCTCATTGAACAATACCATCAGGAAATTTCTCCATGTCAAAAGAGTATAGTGCTAATTCATTCTCTTTATTGACTACCTTATATTCCAAGATAATAGGCATGTCCTCAAAGGTATTTACCAGTCTCCTACAGTTGAACATTCATTTGGGGGGTTGCTTTTGGATTTTGGCCAATACAACAACATTGGAATCGGCACCACTGCCTGCTAGTGCCCGGTTCCCATGGGCTGTGCTCCCAGACATGGGCTGATGGAACACTCACTTAAAACTCTTCATGCACATAGCTGTGCTGCCCTAGAAAGAGGCCAGTGACACTTTATCTAACAAAACTGAGAGCTGTTTCTCTCAGGCCCTTGTCCACAGGGCCTGCTACGCCTTCTCAGTTCTGCCCAGTCCAAAGCACCAAAGCAATCCTGATCTCACATTTACCTTCTCTAACTACTGCTCAATGTGAATGCTAAAAAAAAAAAAATGGTTTTGGCCATGTAGATTTCCTGTCATTTGAATAGTGTGCTCATATGCTTTACCCACTTCTCAACTGAAAAGGTTTGCCTGTTCTTACGTGCACGTGAGGAGGGTTGAAGTCCAGGTTGTACACTCTTCCACTGGGAGGGTGAATCCAGCGTCGGCTGAGGCGATCTTTAAGTGTCTCAAATGGAATGTTCAGAATGACCACGAGATCCAGGTCACAGATTTTGTCCAGGGCTTCAGCTTGTCCTAATGTCCTAGGAAAACCTGGACACCAAAAACAAAACAAGTCAATGCAGGATAGCATGCAATTCTAATTAGTCCTGGAAATATTTTCAATGACAGAATTAAATGTTTATGTACTATCCAAAAACAAGCTTCAACTGAGAATTTATATTGACCTCCATAAATTTAACATTAAAAGAATATAAGCTGTTTTATACCTAACTTTTACAAACTTTGTATGCCATAAATATGGATACGTTTTGTCAAGTATACCTCAACAAAGCTGGGGAGAAAATTAAATGAAAATAAAATTTTTAAGTCTAACTTTTAAAAATTAGTGGGGTAGTATACACTTATAGTCCCAGCCACTTGGTACTACAGGTGTATACTGAGACAGGAGAATCCATTGAGCCCAAGATTTCACGTTCAACCTGGGTGACATAGCAAGACTTCCCCCCCAAAATAAAATGAAAGGCAAGGAACAGTGACTCACACCTATAATCCTAACACTCTGGAGGCTGAGGTGAGAGGATTGCTTGAACTCAGAGTTCGAGACCAGTTTAAGCAGCATAGTGAAACCCTGCCTCTACCAAAAATGGTGAAAATGAGCCAAGTGTGATGGCACACACCTGCAGTCCAGCTACTTGGGAGGCTGAGACAGAAGGATTGCTTGAGGCCAGACATTTGAGGCTATGGTGAGCTAGGACAATGCTACTGTACTCTAGTCCAGGCAACACAGTGAGATTCCATCTCAAAAAATAAAAAATAAAACTAATACTTTTAAACTTTGGATACTGCAAAACTTACCAATTCTTACCATTTTCTAACTGTAGGGAAATAAACAACAAAATTAAAATGTGGGCCCAGGGGCATCTCTTCCTTTTCTTCTCCAAGCAGAGGCCCTGTGTGACCTCAAAAGTGGAGCATAAGACTCGAAATCCTATTTTCCCCCAAGAGCGACCTGTCTGACATGCAAATCCAGGCTCAGTGTGATGGGACTATGCAGCAGTGTCTTTTCCCTAAATAAATCACTCCAGTCTGCTATAGTAAATCTTAGTGTATCTAAAACCACTTTTAAAAAATATCTTTATATATAGTTAGGTAAAACACTGGGAGACGGAAAGCTGAAAAGTAAGTATCATAAGGTGTACAACATCCAGAATCCCATCCGATAAGAACCCCAGTCCTGTTTCACCCCATCCTCATTAGGAGCACCAAGACAACAACTTAAAAATGGGTGTACATGGGTTATAACACTTGAAGTTCAAAGAGCTTTCCCGGCTGTGGAAATTGGAGGCTCAAACATGCATGTGCCACTCCACATTACATCCAGACCTGTGTGACTCCAAGCTGGTTTCAAAGCCCTTATTGAAATGAACGTGACAAACTCTAGCCCGACTGTCTCCCACCCTTGCTGCAGGTACCTGCCACTTGCTGACCACATGAGACCCTCCAGCACCTCCTCTTGCCTGTGAGCCACCTGCACCAAGCTTCCTCCTCCTGGACTATCAGGACGAGCCTTTCCCGGAATAGTCTACTCTCTGCTAAAACTTCCAGATAACAACTAGAATTAGAAAGGTGCCTGCAGCCAAAACCACCACAAGCATCTCTGAACTCCTCTAACCCTCTGACACACTTTCTGAAGCTCTGGCTCCCAAAGTGACCCTCACTGGAGGACAGAAAGAAAATATTAGAACTTTTTTGTATTTTTTCCTATTCTTATTAAACCTCTATTTGGAGGTACATTTTGCAAGGACTATTGTATTGGTGAAATTGCATGAGTACAAAGTCCACAGATAATCCATCCATACATTGAAGATGTAAACCCAACCTTTTTACCTCCTTTAAAGCCCTGAGTTCTCAGCATCACTAGCTGCTTCCATGACAAGAAAACATTATTGTCTATCCTTTGTTTATAGAGGTTGAGAACTGGAAAAAAGCACTAGGAAGCAGTAAGAAGCTCTGAAAGAGAACAGAACGTCGCTCCTACGACAGATGAAAGACCAGCTCTTGCTGTGACCTTCCCACACGGAGGTACAGATGCAGTGGGCTCAGCTGCACTTGGGCTCCCTCTGCAGGGAGGAAGCTCAAAGTGCAACTGATAGTACCTGCCTGCTGTGAGCCACCTGCATCAAGCTTCTTCCTCCTGGACCATCAGGACATGCCTTTCCCTGAATAGTCCAGTTGTTATCTGCTAAAACTTCCAGATAATAACTAGAATTAGAAAGGTGCCCAGTACCAGCCTGCTGGGATCACCAGACCAGCACCATCCTGAATCACTGATTCTGGTGGCTGAGAGGTCCTGGTAGGACAACAGCCCCTTCTCATGTACTCCCATCCCCAGAATGGAAGTTTAAAGAGCCATGGAAACTACGGAAGCCTAATGAATAACGATGAAAGTTAAAATGGAAGCGTTACATTTTAAAATGTTAATACTGCTTAGATGTGACCGAACAGAAGTGAGTCATTCTACAATATCAAGGCTCTCCGCTCTTGGGGTCATACCAAGATCACGAGGGAAGATTGAGAAGAAAAGACACATGATTGCTGGGTGCTCAGGTCTGCCCTAGACCTCCTAGAGTACATTTTAGAGTAAGATTAGGACTTGGGTATTTCCAAATAGTTATCCCCTGATTGTAACATCTACTCTTGGTTGGCAAAGAACCACCAAACTTCTAGAGACAGCGGCAGTGGTAGTACAATACTCAGTACTGGTAAATATTTGTCACCTGCACGTTTCTGGTCAAGCATAACTCAACTTCTAAGCAGGTGCAAACCTCATTGAAGAGCAAGTCTCTTTTACCTCATCGGAAGAGAACAGTGAAGGAAAGTCCCAAACAAGAGGAAAGCCTTCCCAGCTTCTCCTGGTCCCTAACTTGGTGACTTGTGACATGCCTGTCTAAAGAAATTCATGCACTTGTCAGTCAGCGCCTGACCCCCAGGGAGTGTATGATAGCAGGCTCATTAGCGAGACAGTGGACTCACGTCAAAGATCCAGGTGCCAGGTGCCATTTCAACAGTGAAAGGAAGCAGCCATAGCCAGATACACTCAGGACTCAGAACACGTTAGTTGCAGGTACCAGCTCTGGAGTCAGACACACGAGGATGTCATCCCAACTCGACCTAGCCATAACCCTGAGAATTTTGGCAAGATTCATGCCCTCTTTCATCCCTAATGTCCTCAGATGACAAGGGTGGATTAGCTTGTTGGGGCTGCATAGCAGAGTATCAGAGACTGGGAGGCTTAAACAACAGAAATTCATGTTTTCACATGCCTGGAGGCTGGAAGTCTGAGATCTGGGCATCTGTGGGGTTCAGGTCCCCTCAGGCCTCTCCCACTGGCATACAGACCACCAGCTTCTCTAGGTGTCTCTGCACAGGGTCTTCCCTGCACAAGTCTGTGTTAGAAATTCCCCTTCATACGCAATGCGTAGGTCACTACGGAAGTTTTGAGACACGCTGTGCTGTGCTGTGGTGTTTCACAATGAACAACGTCTTTTCTGAGTCACCTGTGCAAGTTTCAACTTCCTTGGCCTATCAGTGTTGCTAGGAGGGTTCCACTTGTTTCCATCCTGACAGACTTTACATTTCTCCATTTTTTGTGTATCTCAATTACCTAAAATTAATCATATGTAATGGTCTATATACAAAGATACTTGAACAGGGCGGCTCCTGTGGCTCAGCGAGTAGGGCGCCGGCTCCATATACCGAAGGTGGCGGGTTCAAGCCCAGCCTCGGCCGAACTGCAAAACAGAAAAATAGCCAGGCGCCTGTAGTCCCAGCTACTCGGGAGGCTGAGGCAAGAGAATCGCTTAAGCCCAAGAGCTGGTTGCTGTGAGCAGTGTGACGCCACGGCACTCTACCCAGGGCGATAGGGTGAGACTCTGTCTCTACAAAAAAAAAAAAAAAAAAACAAAGATACTTGAACAAATTAACTTAAAAGGGTTATTTTTCTTTTTGGTAAAGAGTTTATTTATCTGATAAGAACAGACTAAACTAAGACGTTAACTCAGGCTGGTAATGCTGAAATCCAGGCACTGGGCACATGAATGAGGGTGGGGTGGGGGGGACACACTCAGGCTAAAACAAAGGGCAATGCCTACTGCAGTTTCGAGGATTCTTTTTTTTTTTGGTTGGGGCCAGGTTTGAACCCGCCAACTCTGGTATATGGGGTCGGCGCCCTACTCTTTTGAGCCACAGGTGCTGCCCAAAAAGGATGGTCAAGATGCAAAGAATAAGGCACACAGCAGGTGCTCAATAATTGGTAGTCATTGCTCTTGGTAGAGCTCTCCAAGCAGTCTGCTGGCTTCCCAATCTGACCAAACGGCAGCAGGAAGGAAAGATGCCCCAACCCATATTTAATTTTCCAAATTTAATTCCTTTTCTGAGATTTTCTAATAGTTGAGGGAATAGCTGGTGCCCTTGGCTCTCTGCAGCAACACTGCTCTGCACTGTGGCCATCGGTCACGCGGCACCATGATCCAGTTCCCACCAGCCAGCAAGGGCCGCCATGGCATGGTGGAGCGCCACCCCTTGAGCTTCTATCCCTGGGCTTCCAGTCTGCCCCTTTTCTTGCCTACCTCATTTGTTAATAGCAAAACTTCTTAACCTCACCTCCTGATCAATACCTGACAGTGACAAGCGTTCATCTAGGCTACAGACGGGTAAATTCAGCATAGACTCCGTCTGAAGCTGTTGATGGCACATGCCCGCCCAGGCGGCCACAGTGTGGACTGTGCACATGCAGGTCATGAACACAATAAGTAAACGAGATGAGGTATATATTAACCAGTGTGATGTGAGCATTCCTAATTCCATATGAAATCTGCACATTGTACCCCCCAAACGCATTGATGTAGTACGTGATCTATGTGTTTATGATTTAACAAAAATAAAAAATAACAAAAATAAAAAAAACTTTTAAAAAATAAAATAAAATTGGAGGAAAAATTTTAAAAAAGGAATCCAGATTGAAAAGGGTGCCCCAGACAGGAAGGCCACGCTGGGGGGGACTTAGCCACCCATGAGGACACAGTCTGCCAGCTTCACCCTGCGCCATACTGCTCAGGAAGCATATACACAAACCTGCTTAACCTTAGTGCCAACAGAGGAGCAGGGCAGAGTTACCACCTTCAGTTTAAAAGGTAAATTTAGAGTCAGAAGGGCCACAGTGGAATTCAGACCTGTGTGTCCCTGGCTTTTTGCTGAAGACCTCGTCCTACCACACTCCTGCTCCGAAGTGTTAAAATACAACTGTTAAAAGAAACCCTAAAATGTTACCCCCATCTATTTCTTCTACCAAAAGAGCTGAGCGCTGTGTGACAGTTCTCTGGTCCACATGGTCCCCACTTGTTGAGTGTCCATGGTCCCACTTGTTGAGTGTCCATGGTCTTGTAGACACATCACAGGCAGAAGAAAAGCCAAGATCTCACAGGCCTAGGACGTCCTCCCCACCAAGCCAGCCCTACTACCTCCCCACTTCTCTGCCCACCTTGCTGTTAAGCCACAGTGACCTCCACACAGGTGTCCCTGTGGCCTCAATCATTGGAGGGTCTTGGTTAGAGATGTGTGGTCAGGGAGGGCTCTCCCACTATCCACTTACACTGCACCTCAGCCACTCACCGAAGCTCAGCTCACACTGCACCTCCACCACGTGCTGACACACAACTCATGCTGCACCTCCACCATTCACTGAACCTCAACTCACACCCTATTTTTCCCTTCATAGTATATTCATCACTATTTGTCACGTGACACTTGATTTCTTTTTTCTTTTTTTTTTTGAGACAGAATCTCACTTTGTCATGGTTGGTAGAGTGCTGTGGTGTCACAGGTCATAGCAACCTTAAACTCTTGGGGATAAGCAATTCTCTTGCACCAGCCTTCCAAGTAGCTGGGACTACAGGTACCTTCCGCAATGCCTAGCTATTTTTAGAGGTGGGGTCTCACTCTGGTTCAGGCTGGTCGTGAACCTGTGAGCTCAGGCAATCTACCCACCTCAGCCTCCCACAGTGCTAGCATGATAGGTGTGAGCCACTGCCCCGCCCTGACACTTGATTTTATTGTTGAGTGTTTTCTATTCCTACCAAAATGTCAACTAAATAACAGCAGAATTTTTAAGTTTGTGTTTATTTCTATATCTTTTTTTTTTTTTTGACACAAAGCCTCAAGCTGTCACCCTGGATAGAGTGCTGTGGCATCATAGCTCACAGCAACCTCTAATTCCTGGGCTCAAGCGAGTCTCTTCCCTCCGCCTCAATGCCGGGTCATTTTTTGGTTGCAGCTGTCATTGTTGTTTGGCGGGCCTGGGCTGGATTCGAACCCGCCAGCTCAGGTGTACGTGGCTGGCGCCTTAGCCCGCTGAGCCACAGGTGCTGAGCCTATTTCTATATCTTTAGCAACCAGAATGATATTTGCAACATAGTAATAAGCACTGAATGAAAGTACAGTAAACTGTCCATAGCTGGCCACCTCCCTACACTGACCACTCCCTACACTGACCACTCTCCTACACTGACCACCCCCTACACTGACCACTTCCCGACACGGACTACCCTCCTACACTGACCACCCCCCTACACTGACCACTCCCTACATTGACCACCCCCCTACACTGACCACTCCCTACATTGACCACTCCCCTACACTGACCGCCTCCTCAAGTTGACCCAATCAATTTTCACAGACTGGACATGCACCACATTTACCCATCAGCACAGCAGGGCTATGTCTTTATGGTGACCACCTCCATGTGCTGACCAGTTTGTTACAGTCCCTTGGGTGGTCCCTTATAGAGGTTCTACTGTATTTGTTGAATGAATGAATAAATCTCAAAAATCATAATAATTCCACAAGGTAGGCATTAAACCCATTTGAAAGGCATAAAACCCAAGGTTGAGAAAAGTTAAGTGACATGCCCCAAATCACACATTTAAAAACCTAGATGTAAACCAAGCGCTGTTGTCTCTAGAACCACAGACCGCACCACCCCACAGACTGCAAGAAGCAAATCTGTGATGAGGAGAAAGGCCTGGTCCTGATGTCTGTGTAAGTCAATTTCTCAACTCACACAACGACTTGAGGAATCAAACTCCCAGGAGCTCCAGAAACCGCCCAATCCAGTGCTATAAAGACACGAGCGGTTTTCCTCCCACAAACACCAGCAGCGTCCATGCCTCGCTGTTGTCTTTCATGGCAGCTTGGAGATTTCTTTCTACATAGTGCATGTCCTGTCTCACCCTCTACTGACTGCAGAGTACGCCATTATTCGGATGCCCCATAATTTTAACAGTCTTCAAGGACGGACCTCTGAGTTGTTCTCAGTCACACTGCAGAGAACATCATCACACATGACCTGAGGCACTGGATGGGAAAGGCAGCTCAGCAGACAGGAACATAGGCTTCAGGACACCTGCCTACAGCTGAGGTCCAGCAAAGCCGTTTCCTCACTTGGTGACCCTGGTTTCTTGGCCTGCGTCTATAAAATGAGGATAGTAGCACCTAATTCAAAAGTCCTTGTGAGAAATCAGCAGATTACTGCATGTGGTCCCAGAATAGCACTGGCTCAGGGTCAAGTGCAGGGGATGACATGGGAAGAGGAGTCCTGAGACAAAGTGCAGGCTCTGGGGGACTTGGAGGTAAGAAGGCAGGAAGCACGTTTGGTAACAAGAAAGATATGAAGGATAAAGATGGATTTGAGCTTTTGTAAAAGGATCAAAGAGGCACTGGGGAGACAGAATAACACTGCCATCACTCAACATGAGGTTTTCACATAGGAGAATGAGTCCTCAGTAACATAAAAGAAAAAAAGAAAGACACATCCTAAGGGGAAACCAGGTTGTATCATTCTAGAAAGCAGAGAGCGTATTCTGCAGAGTTAGTCTATGTATGTGGAGAGGAGGGTAGGGAAGCTGTAAGGAAAAGGGATTCCAGAGGCTTCTGTGATGAGGGAAAAGCAGGGGGGTTACCAAAGGAGAGGGCAGGAAGGGCAGCTCACTTTCCAAGAACGACCCAGGATCACAGGGCTAAAAGGCACAGCTGGCTCCCAGGGCTCTGAGTAGTCACGAAGGCCCTAAAGATGAGCTGGGGCCCCCTCCAAAATCTGGGGTGCTGTGACACAGGCTTGCAGTGTCCCAGGTCCTAAGAAGGGCTCTCTGTCCCTCTGGTGAGGCTCAAGGGCAGGGGCTTCACAGAGTGAGGAGAAGCACAGATCTGTCCACAGGACGCTGCCGTGTGGACACCCCTTAGCCGACTCAGGTCCTGACTTGGAGGTTTCCAGGCAGAAGCTGTAACAGTGCCCTAAATGACAGATCCTGTGAGGATAGCATGGCCGCTTCAAATGCATTAACTGATTTATGCTCATGTCTCATGCTGGGTTGCACAAAGCATCAGAGTAATTCAGGTGCACTTCTGACACCAGTCAGCTGCCAGGATCACAACGTCACATAAAGCACTGTCACACCAGCACATTTTAAGGTACTTTTAGTAGAGTGTCATTCTCCAAGCCATAAGTATTTAAACAGTGGAACACCGTATGAAGACTAGCTGAGGCCTGTGGACCAAGGGATATCCCTGTCACCAGGACATGAGATGCTCACATTGACTCTGGACAGGAAGAAATGTGGGCATTTTGTTCAAAAATACACTGAGTTAGTATGTGATATCCACTGGTCCAGCTTTCCGCTGGAGATTTAGGATATTGGTTCTTGAAAGAAATCCCTACCATGAATGGCAGGTTAAAACATGATCCATGGAAAAATCTGGTAATGGAAAATCTATATCTAAATAAGAACAGCCATTATGAACCTGAGAGTAGTTAAATGTACGTATTTAAATGTACATATAAGCGCATTCTAACAGAGCATCCCAGTCCATGAAGAGGCTCGGCAAGGTGCAAAGAACCTCCACCCCTGCTGGGGTACATGCCCCTCTGAACGCTGCTCAGCTGCAACTGCCCGGTTAGAGCTGCAGCTGCCTTGGAGGCCAGGGCTCTGCTTACTGCTGAACCCCTTAGGACCGGAAAAGGTCCTAGTGGGCAGGGACCACTGGCCAAGTGGACCAGATGCAACACTCCAATTTTGTCAACAGGTGGCAGCACCCATGATTTTCCCTTTAGAGAGAATTACCAGTTGATTCTTGCTTTTACATGTACCCAAAGCAACCCTCACAGACAGGCTTTCTGAATGACGGGGTAGCAGATTCCAGCTTCCTTAATTAGACAGCCTGTTCCGAGTGAATGTATTCCATTCACTGTTGGAGAGGCGGGGGAGCTAAAGCCAAAGGAAGATCACGTGTGAGCAGGCACAGCCCACTTCCCTCTGGCCACATGGTGGGGGCTGCTCCACACACGGCTTCTGGCTTCCATGCCAGCACGCCCCCTCTCGCTCCCCTACCTTGGCCTAGAAAAGCTGCTTTGTTCGTTTCATTCAAACCGCCAATCCAGATGGAAAGCTGAGATTCAGGGTGCTTAGATTTTTCCCAGAATCTGCCGAGCTGTCCTTGCCGTGGTGCTCACTGGTTGTTTCCCAGACCCCCAACAGACTGCACAGGTGCAGGGGCTGCTGCTGACTCCCTGGCTCGTGGTACATCCCCAGCAGTTCTGGGCCCTGGACTGTGACACCTGCTGCTCCCACCCATGCCGAGCGCCTGGCAGAGGGCCACTGAAGTAGGAGCTGCCACACGGCGGCGGGTGGGAGGAGGAGGGAGGCGCCTGTCTCTCCAGAGTGCAGTGACTCAGGGTCCACCAAACTTCCAGGTAGCAAAGCTGATGGAGTTGAAAGGGCAGATCTAAAGGGTGACCTCCAACATCCGTCAGGGCCTGGCAACTTGTGAAAAGGCCACAGGGCGGCAGCTCCCTTCCCGTCTCCAGGAAGACCCGGAGCCTCCGCAGTCAGTCCTGACTGTCCATCTCCTCCTGGCCGTCAGGAAAGTCACAAGTGCTGCTGCCACGCCTCACAGCCAACCACTGAATGAGCAACTAGGTCGGAAGCAGGCGGTTTGTCTCGCACAAGCTCCCCCAGCCCAGAGCAGTTTACACCATACAGACCACCAACCAGAAGCCTTACTAGCAGGTTAAAATTATTCTCTGTCAAGACCTGCTTCATGAAGGCCTCTCTCCCCCGTCTTGTCTGCTTAACACAGTGTTTATCTGCACAGGCTTCTGAGACCTCCACACTCCATTCCACCCGTTTTTACCAGCAGATGGTGACAGGCCATGCTCCAGATGTTGGCAGCCGCCCCTCTCATTCCATCGCGTCACCGAGCTCTCTGGCTCCTCTGGACCACTTCCTGCTGACAGAGAGCGTCCTGGGACCCCGGACCCTCATCTGTTAGGAAATTATAAGTTGTCTCTGCCGTCAGAGAGCTTTCAGGTTAGCACAAAATGACTTAAAAATGTGGATGTGCTACAATCACTACTTAGTGATTTATGGATAAATAGAAGATAAATGCTCCAGACAAGTTGACTTTCAACCACAAGTCTCTGTCTTCAGAGTGGCTGAGAGAAACACAAGGCATGAATCCCTAGGGAAATTCCTACATGGCGGGAAGAGCCTCTGACATCAAATTATCTCAATGATTTTTCCTATGTATGCACACAGATAAAACTACTGGCTTATAACCTTACTTGATTAAAGCTGCTGGAGCCCTCTCCCCACTGGAGGAGACTGCCACCCACAAACCCTGCTTCACGCCTCTCCTGTTTAAGAGCTCAGCTGGCTTGCTCTTTGAATGCCAGTCTCCATAAACAAATCAGGGAGAAACTAGCCCCACTGTATCCCAATTAAGACACAAGGAACTTGTAAGTGATTTCACCAGAGGTCCATACTTCCACCCCAAGGAAAACAACAGAGGCCAGGTGACCCCATTCAGGCTCAGCTGAGGTCAGCACTAAGACCCGTTTGTAAGGGCAAACACTTGAAAGTCCTCACTACATGCCAGGCACTGTTACAGGGACTGGAAAACAGAAATGCACACCTCTGCCTTCTGGTGCCCATGCTGGGCTGGAGGGATGGGAGAAGCTAAAAATCAAACATGCAGATGTCAACTAGTAACGTGAGAAAAAACAGTGACGTGGCGGGAGACAGAATAGTCCAAGAAAGGCCTTGTAAGGAAAGGCTATCTGAGCAGTGACCTGTGCTCAGCACTCCAGGTGGGTAACGAGAGCACAGCGGTGCTGGGAGGGAACAGCAGGTGCACAGGCCCATAGCACAGTCAGGTAGAGAGAGCAGGAGGGAGGTCAGGAATGTAAACAAGTTCTGTTCCCTCTTGCCCTCAAAATAAGAGGTCTACGCATGCATGAAAGCAGAAGAAATCTCAGAAACTAATGTTTAAAGAAAGCATGGAAAAGACAAAGAATATTCAGTGTAATATCCAAAATAATTGAGATACTCTTGAAATAGAAATACTGAACAAATGATCAGGCATGATGGTTCACACCCGCAATCTCAGCACTCTGGGAGGTGCGGGGGGGGGGGGGGGGATCCCCTGAGCTCAGAAATTCAAGATCAGCCTGAACAAGAGTGAGGTCACATCTCTACAAAAATAGAAAAATTAGCCAGGTGTGGTGGTTCGCCTGTAATCCCAAATAGTCAGAAGGCTAACACAGGAGGATCACCTGGCCCAGGAGTTTGAAATCACAGTGAGTTGTGATGACACCATAACACTGTACCTGGGGTGACAGAGTGAAACCCTGTCGGGGGAAGGGAAGAGGAAGGGGAGGGGGAAAAAAGAAGAGAACCAGGGCACAGAATTCATTTAAATGTTTTAAATATAAAACAAAAAACTGGGCAATTGCATTTACAGAGGAAAACTATAATAAATGTTAACAACAAAAGCCAACAAAAAGTGGGAGGGGAAAAGCCCAAGAACAGTTAAGAAGTGTAAGTGTTTTCATCTTCTCAAGACGAAATGCATCCTGTCTAAATCTGAAATGTTTATTAAAAACAAGTATCAGTCTTCTGATGGCTTTTATAACCTTAAAGAGCTCCCACAGAAACTAATGCTCTTGGTGATGAAGATCTGAGTTCCGTAATGACTTCTTCAGGTTTGATTCAGTTTGGCTGTTGTGAAACTTGAGGAGCATTTAATGTTTCTTTAAAGCGTGTGAAGCATGATGCCTTCTCATACACGTCTACCCACAGATACACCACAGGCCAGTGTCCAGAAGGATGCTTTCATTGCTAACCCCAGCAGTTTCTGGCTGGTAGGATTTTAGGAGATTTACTGCTTTTCTTTGCATTGCTCCATATGGCATGAATGTTTATAGTGACTGTGCATCATGAAAAAGATAAAATTAAATTCTCTTGAGTTTCCCACATCTCATTCTCCTTTTAGCTGTAATCAACCTGTTCATCTCTCTGAAATTTGGTTCTCTTATTAGTGAAAAGACAATCAGACTTTTAATATACCCTGTTCTGTTTTCTATTACCAGGCAAGATTTAATGGAAGATGGGTGATTTTGTTTAGTTATGCTTTGCCCAAATATACTTAATTGGGGCGGATGTGTGTGAATCTGCTTAGCATGACAACATTTTTGCTAAGTTTCTCTGTTTATTAGTGAATGTTAAGTTCTTATACCTCTATCAGTATCAGGGTATACTCCGGAGCTCAACATCAGTAATAACTAATAAGAGTGATATAGTAGCAGTTCTTATCTTTGACCATCTACTATGCCCAGAACTCCAGTAAGAGTTTTATGTTTGTTAGCCAATCCTTACAAAACAAAGCTATGAATGTACCTATTTCATCAAGGAGAAAAAAGAATCCAAGAAAGGTAACTGCTTAGAGAGACAATGGAGGGGACGGGTGGTGGCTCACGTCTGTGACCCCAGCACTGTGGGAGGCCAACGTGGGAAGACTGAGCCCATGAGTTCAAGGTTACAGTGACGTATGATCCCATCACCACGCTCAAGTCTGCACGACCATCTATGATGGTAGCCATCATCCATCTTGAGGGGAGAAAAAAAGAAGAAAGTAAAGAAAAACCCCACAGAGCTGGTTAGTTATAGACTTTCATTCAGGTGTGGTCCATAAGGCCATTCTCTTCCCACCACATTAATGTCTCTTAGCACGGTGCTTTATCAAACCAGCAAAGCACACGCACCTCAGAGGCTTTGCAATGAACTTGCCTAATTTGTCCAATTCCTAAAATTCCTGTTCCATAAATCAGGGAAGCTGACTCTCGCAACATCTAAATTTAGGAGATAAAGGCAGTTTTCATCCTATGCCTCACAGACTTCTAATAAGTAGCAACAGCAAACAGGCTGGGTGCCCCTGAACTTGTGTAACAGACATGCCCGTTTACAGAGAAATCACAGTTTAAGGTCTAAAGTATTTCTGAATTTAAACTGTTAAAAATCCAGTTAATTTATATTAGTTGGGAAGTTAAAAAATAAATTGTTTTTCACCTTTAAACTCAAAGTTTTTAGTTTTATTTTTAACTTCCTTCTAACTCTTTTTTGATTTTTTTTTTTCTTTTTTTAGAGACAGAGTCTCACTTTATCACCCTCAGTAGAGTGCTGCAGAGTCACAGCTCACAGCAACCTCCAGCTCTTGGCCTTAGGCGATTCTCTTGCCTCAGCCTCCCGAGTAGCTGGGACTACAGGCGCCCGCCACAGCGCCCGGCTATTTTTTGTTGCAGTTTAGCCGGGGCCGGGTTTGAACCCGCCACCCTCGATATATGGGGCCGGCACCCTACTCGCTGAGCCACAGGTGCTGCCCCCTTCTAATTCTTATTTTAATATTAAGGTTGATGCTTATTCAACTCCCTATTCTTTGAATTTCATGAAGGTTTAATTTTTGCCCCCGTCCACTTGTCCAGCCTCCTCTACTCGTATTTTTAGCTCCGGGTTGCTGAACACGCCGTGATGCTGTTTGCCTCTAACTCTTCCACATGCTGTTGCCACCAACTAAATGGTGCTTTTGTCCTACCTTCAAATTATGGCTTAGTTGGCTGGGTGCACTGGCTCACACCTGTTATCCCAGCACTCTGGGAGGCTAAGGCACGAGGATCACTTGAGTTCAGGTATTCAAAACCACCCTGGGCAACACAGTGAGATTTCATCTCTATAAAAAATGGAAAAAGCAGCAGAGAGTGATGGCAGGTGCCTGTGGTTCCAGCCACTTGGGAGGCTGAGGCAGGAGAATCACTTGAGCCCAGGAGTTTGAGGATGCTGCGAGCTACGATGATACCACTGCACTTCAGCCCTGGTCACAGAGTGAGACCATGTGACCCGGTCTCAATCAACCAGTCACTGTATGGCCTGCTTTCAGCTTCCCCAGGAAGCTCCTCCCTCACCCCCAAAGGAGGGTCAGGCACCTTCCCCTCCATGCTGCCTCTCACCAAGCACCCCCTACACTGCTGTTCCCAAGACCCCACTGTCACTGCCCTGTTACGTGGCTCTCCTGGGCTGTGAGGTCAAGAAGTGTGCTATTCCCTCCTGGGGCTGACCATGCCCTGCTCATTGGGACGCTCAAAAAAATGTACACTCAGTTTTTTTTTTTTCTCTCTCTGAACCAAGCTTCTCTTGCATACATGGGCTTCCCATATGGCCCCTAATGGCTTCAGACATCAACATCCCGTCAGTCTCTGAGAATAGCACAGCATAAACCAAGTCACCACTGTCTGTCTTATTAAGGAAGCAACGGAGCAGATGAATTGGAAGAAAGCCACCAGAAATGGACATGGGGACAGGATCTCAGAAAGGAGGCAAAGGCATCCACAGCTTTACTGAGTTCTCCAGGCCGCTACTCAGAGCTCAGATTGACATCAAGGGTGCTGAATGTAGCAAAAGTCACAAAGATAAAAAACATTAGTTTGGATTTAAGTCAAAGCAATGAAAGATGACCCTCAGTGTCCACCCTCAGGCTAGCAAAAATGCTGAGCATCACTAGGTCTGAACACCACGAGAGCCAGGTCCTGCCCACCCTCTCCTGCTCTGCTGGGTGCCTGGGCGCTGCCTGGTATAGAGATGGTGTTCAATAAAGACTTCCATTATAGCAAAAGTTATGAGTGCTTAGCACTAAAAGAAGTTCACCAATCCCATGGGACCAATAATAAAGGTGTGCACGGGTGGGCCGCCGTGGTCTGTGGTCTCCGCGCTCGGTTTCCCGTCTCCTGATTCACGGCCGCAGGCACGGACCTCCGGCCTCTCTCTGCTCGCACTGCTCGTAGACTAGACGTGACCGGTCAGCGCCGGGCTGGCGTCTGCCC
>CAUYON010134146.1:0-14708 GCA_963573935.1 Arctocebus calabarensis
CAGTTCACCCAGCACCATTTGTTAAATAGGGAATCTTTTCCCCACTGAATATTTTTAATTGGCTTGTCAAAGATCAAATAGAGGTAAGTAGCTGGGTTCATCTCTTGGTTCTCTATTCTATTCCATACATCTATCTCTCTGTTTTTGTGCCAATACCATGCTGTTTTGATCACTATCAATTTATAGTACAGCCTCAGGTCTGGTAGCGTGATTCCTCCTGCTTTGTTTTTATTTCTGAGTAATGTCTTGGCTATTCCAGGTTTTTTCTGATTCCATATAAAACAAAGTATTATTTTTTTCGAGGTCTTTAAAATATGACAATGGAGCTTTAATAGGAATTGCATTAAAATTGTATATTGCTTTGGGTAGTATAGACATTTTAACAATGTTGATTCTTCCCAGCCATGAGCATAGTCTGTTTTTCCATTTGTTGACATGTGCAGGTATTTCTTTTCTTAGAGTTTCATAGTTCTCTTTATAAAGATCGTTCACATCCTTTGTTAGATAAACTCCCAAATATTTCATCTTCTTTAGTACTATTGTGAAAGGGATAGAGTCCTTGACTGTTTTCTTGGCTTCACTATTATTGATATATACATAAAGTCTACAGATTTATGAGTGTTGATATTGTAGCCTGAGACACTGTTGTATTCCTCGATCACTTCTAAAGTTTCGTAGTAGAATCCCTGGTGTTTTCCAGATATACAATCATATCATCTGTGAAGAGTGAAAGTTTAATCTCTTCTGATCCTATGTGGATACCCTTGATTACCTTTTCTTCCCTAATTTAGAACTAGCTTCCCTAGTTTATCAATGGCTAAAACTTCCATTACAATGTTGAAGAGCAATGGAGACAATGGGCAACCTTGCCTGGTTCCTGATCTAAGTGGAAATGATTTCAATTTAACTTCATTCAATACAATATTGGCTGTGGGTTTGCTGTAGATGGCCTCTATTAGTTTAAGAACTATCCCTTCTATACCAATTTTCTTAAGTGTTCTGATCATGAAGGGATGCTGGATATTATCAAAAGCTTTTTCTGCATCAATTGAAAGAATCATATGGTCTTTGTTTTTTTAATTTGTTTATGTGCTGAATTACATGTATGGATTTACATATATTGAACCAGCCTTGAGATCCTGGGATAAAGCCCAGGTGATATTTGCTTCATAGAATGTGTTGGATAGTATTCCTTCTTTTTAAATATTTTGGAAAAGGTTGAGTAATATAGGTACTAGTTCCTCTTTAAAGGTTTGGTAGAATTCTGACATGAAGCTATCTGGTCCCAGGCTTTTCTTTTTAGGGAGATTTTGTATAGTTGATGTTATTTCAGAACTTGATATTGGCCTGTTCAACATTTCCACTTCATTCTGGCTAAGTGTAGGAAGGCGGCATGCTTCCAATTATTGATCAATTTCATTCACGTTTTCATATTTCTGAGAGTAAAGTTTCTTGTAACATTTGTTAAGGATTTTTTATATTTCTGAGGGGTCTGTTGTTATTTCATCTTTACCATTTCTGATTGATGAAATTAGAGATTTTACTCTTTTTTTCATGATTAGGTTAGCCAAAGGTTTATCTATTTTATTGACTTTTTCAAAGAACCAACTTTTTGATTTATTGATCTGATGTGTAATTCTTTTGTTTTCCATTTCATTTAATTCTGCCCTGATTTTGCTTATTTATTTTCTTCTGCTGGGTTTGGGGTTGGAATGTTCTTCCTTTTCCAGTTGCTTGAGGTGTCCCATTAAGTTGTTAACTTCCTCTCTCTCTGTTCTCTTGAGGAAGGCTTGCAGTGCTTTAAATTTCTCTCTTAGGACTGCCTTTGCAGTATCCCAGAGGTTTTGATAATTCGTGTCTGATTGTCATTTTGTTCCAAAAATTTGGTGATTTCCTTCTTAATCTTGTCTATGACCCATCTTTCCTTCAGCATAAGGTTATTTAGCTTCCATGTTTTTGTTTGAATATGCAGATTCCTGTTGAGTTCAACTTTTATTCCATGGTGGGCTGAGAAGATGCAAGGAATAATTTCTATTTTTTTTAATTTGCTGAGTTTAGACTTGTGGCCTAAGATGTGGTCAATTTTAGAGTATGTTCCATGGGCTGATGAGAAGAATGTGTATTTAATTTTATTAGGATGAAATGTTCTGTAGATGTCTGTTAAATCCAGATGTTGAATGGTTAAGTTTAAATCTAAAATTTCTTTCCTTAGCTTATTAGAGGATCTATGCAACACTGCTAAAGGAGTATTAAAATCTCCAACTACTCATGTCTATTAGAGTTTTTCTTATAAATTGAGATGCATTCTGGTTGAGTGTATAAATATTAATAATTGAAGTCTCATATTGAGTAGTACCTTTAAAAAATATGAAAAGCCCATCTTTATCCTTCCTTACTTTGGTTAGTTTAAAGCCTATTGTATCTACAAATAAGATTGCAACACCTGCTTTTTTCTGTTTTCCGTTTGCCTGGAATATAGATGACCATCCCTTCACCTTGAGTCTATACTTATCTTTTAAGGTAAGATGTCATTCTTGTATTCAGCAGATATCTGGTCTGAGTTTTTGTATCCAGTCAGCCAACCTATACCTCTTTAGAGGACAATTTAAACCATTCACATTAATTGAAAATATTGATAAATCTTTAGAAAGTTTGGTGGACATTTTTAATCCTTTCATCACTGTGGAAGTTGGAATTTGATAAAAAGTTTCTGGCTGAGTTTACTTTTGCATTGAGGATTGATTACACTGGTCATTATGGATAATAGGTCCGAGAATATCCTAGAGAGCTGGTTTTATAGCTAATTTCTTCAACATGTGGATGTCATTAAAGTATTTAATTTCTTCATCATAAATGAAACTCAGTTTGGCTGGATACAGGATCCTAGGTTGAAAGTTATTTTGTTTTAGGAGATTAAAAGTCAATGACCATTCTCTTCTAGCTCGAAAGGTTTGATCACAGAGATTTGCAATTATTCTAATATTTTTTCCCCTTATAGGTTATGGATTTCTTGCATCTATCTACTTTCAGAATTTACTCCTTCATATTAACTTTAGTGAAGTTAATTATGATGTGCCTGGGGTAATTCTTATTTGGGTTGAGTCTTGCTGGGGTTCTGAAACTGTCTGCTATCTGAATTTCAGAATCTCTTGGCATATCTGGAAAATTCTCTTTCATAATCTCATAAAGAAGAGACTCTGTGCTTTGTGACTCCACTTCATCGTTTTCAGGTATCCCTATAAGGCGAATATTGTTTTTCTTCAAGTTATCCCAGAGCTGTCTGAGAGAATGATCCATTTTTGCCTTCTATTTCTCTTCCTCTTTGTAGGTTTGGGAGCATTTGAAAGCTTTGTCTTCCATGTCAGAAATCCTTTTTTCTGCTTGCTCCATGCTGTTGCTGAGGGATTCTACTGTGTTTCTCAGATCTTTGAGGGCTGCATTTTCTTATCTCAATGTGTCAAAATCTTTGGTCATTTTGTCTTTGAATTCCTTGACTTCTTGAGATAATTTTTGAAAAGTGCCCTGAATTTCTAAATCCAACTTTTCCTCTATTTTATTAATCTTGCTTGCAATCCAAATTCTGTATTCAATTTCTGACATTTCAGCCATCTCTTTATGCACAGGATCTCATTTGTGTCTGCCAAATTTTCCTTGGGGGTTTGATCTACTCTGTTTGTGTTTCCAGAGCTTTTCCACTGATTCTGCCCCATGATTATTTTACACCATTTGGCTTGATGAGTAGATAGGGACAAGTTGGGTTGGGGGTTCTAGGAGTGGTGATTGACCAGTCCTTTGGCTGAAATCTGGTACTTCTGTCTGTACCTTTTCCCCTAGAGTTTTGCCAAGGACCTGTACAGTGCTACTGCTTATGTAACTGGGGATCTTCTAGGTGTGGTGCAGTTAAGTGGCTCTGTCTTATTTTCAACTGGTCTCTGTCTTACCATAGAGAATCAGTTACTCTGGATTGAAGTCTGAGCTGCGGAGAAATACCAGCACTTAAGTCACTGTGCCCGCCCCCCTCCCCCCGCCACAGGCAACAATTGGAAAAGGAAAATCAATCTTTCCCACTACCACATACCCAGGGTACCACTTTGGACAGTCCTCGGGTGATTGGCCCAGTTGAAGAGGTCCCAATCAATTGTCCCAGCCAGCCCTGGTCTCAAATGGAAGAGTTGAAAAGTCTCTGGCAGCTTGATAGCAGGGGTCTGCTGGAAGGTCTAGTATAACTCGCTCTGGTGCTCTGTGAGCTCTGGAGGGCCCCCCAGAAAATAGATTAGTCTGGGAAGGTTAATGCCTCCTTCCCCACCTTGCCCCTTGTCACACCCAGTTACTGTTAACCCCGCAGGGCTGTGATCCAGTTTCCTCCAATAAGCAGATGCCCCAGAGGTTTGCACCTGCCTGGGTCAGAAGGAAGTCTGTGGATCCTCAGCCAGTCTGCCACTCTCTGTCACTGTTTGGCAGGGGGAGGTGAGGCCTAACAACCTGGGTACTTGATAGGGGCTGGGGCAATTCACTCAGTTCCAGCCCTGTCCCTGATTGATGTTGCTGATAGAACAGAACAATTCACAGAATTTGTTTCTGTCCCAGCTATTTTCCCCTGTGGGTCAGACATTGGGCTGCAAATAGGGCTGACCCAGTCTGTGAATTCCAGCCCTTTGTCTCAGCTTTCATACTCCTGAGGGCCAGGTGCATGTGAAGCTGAGTAAAGCAATCTCCACCCTGGAAATCAGCTGTCTCTATGCATATTCTAATCCCCACGCCCCTCCCCGGCCGGTACCACCTCAGGCATACCCTTCACTCCTGGGGCCTGTGCTTTGTTGCTGGTCCGCTCTACTGGTGGCTGCCACCAGAGAAGCTACCCGGCTTCCCCTGGCTGCCCAGAGAGACTGGGAGTGTCTCCTCAAAACATCCCCAGGGGTGCAAGCCCCCCTGCCATTGTTCCTGCCACTGCGGCTGCCACTCTGTGCCTCAGGAGACTGCCTCTCCAGCTCGGCCTCCTCTTGCCTCACTTTCCTCTCACCACTCCTGAGCTGGAAAATCAGCACAGATCAACAATAATCCATGCTCCATCCACAACCCTTGAGAAAATGTCCAAGAATCTGGTCTCCATGGGGTCAGGTCTCCAGACCTCGGGGTGAGAGTGGAGGGGAGTGCCGGGAGTTCAAACTTGCACGTAGAGAATATATACAGTTTTATACAGTCTTATGCCTGGCAGGAGAGTGCCATGGCACCCTAGTAGGGAAAGGAGGTCCAGTTTTTAGAGGGTCTCTCCCATGGGAGGACATCCGAACTCTGCTTGCTTGTTTGTATGGAGGTATGGAGTATACTGTGAGCTATTCTCATGGGGGAGGGGACTCTCGTCTGCTTCACAATGTGCTCTGTATCTTTTGTTGTAACCTTGGGGTCGCAGGTCACCCCAGCAGGGTTGATGTGCATTCTTCAACCTTCTCTTTTGGCTCAGATCCAAACCATCAGCTTTCTTTCTAAATTTCTGTCCTTTAACTCTCCTTTTGGATAGGAGCCTCTGCGGAAAGCTGGCTACAGACCGCCATCTTGGATCCTCCCCCTGAAATCCTCGTCTTCACAAATGCCAACCTAAGTTGACAGAACAACACAAATACCAAGCCACTGCACCCTCACCAGATTCGAAACTGCCACATCTCTCTCATAGCAGCATCACTACAAAGGCAAATGTATGGCATGTGAACCTTCACAAGTTAGGTTCTTGTAGACCTGTTTAAAATAAAGCAAAATCAAGTAAACCAGATTGCTCAGGCACCAGGTTTTCCTACTACAGTGAGCTTGAATAAAGTCAGATTGGGATTTAAGGGTCTGGTGACTGATTTCTTGAAGGAGATCACACTGACATGAAGCTCCTAGGGCACAATTCCTCCTGCGAATACATCCATGGCTCCATGTCTCATGTACTGAATATTTTAATTAAAATTTTGCCTATGGGGATCAAGTTCTAGGAGAACTTGCTAAGGAAATTCATGGGTATGTGAATCACTATTTCTTCTCTAGTATACCCATCTGTTCTCAAAAATAAAGAAAATGAGACTATTAATTTTCTTGACAGCAACTGATGTGGCCACCAGACCAGGGAAGAGAACACAGGCTGGGGCATTCAACCAGTCACAAAGACCCCAGACAGCATTATTTCCATACACAATGTGGAATTTTTTTCTTTCATTTTGCAAGTAAATGTCTTTCATGCCTTTCATGTCCCTTGATTGCTGAAGCTGTCACCAGACTGGGACTAAGATCTAGCACATGGCTGGAACTCCAACTTTATTCTCCTTGAAAGCTAATCTCTGTTCTCTTTTCTGTTCTGCATGTTGCACCCTTACATATGAAATTTTTCTTTTTCTTTTTTCTTTTTAATTATTATGGGTACACAATAGGTATGCATCTTTATGGGGTACATGAGATATTTGGATAAAGGCATACAGTGTAAATTAATCAAAACAAGATTAATTGAAATATCTTGATCCCCTATTTTGATTACTTATTAAAACTAAAAGTGGGTTGTGTGGCTTTTCTAATGGTTTACTTCCAAGTGGTGATGAACAAATTCAGCCTCCTTGGAAATACTACCATCTTCCACACATGACCTCCTTGGAAATACTACCATCTTCCACACATGACCAGGTTTCTGTGGATAGGAAAAGAAAGCATGAGTGACAATATTTGGCAACTTGGGATCAGGTTTGTGAGAGAGTGTGTATGTGTGTGTGTGTGTATGTGCGCATGCACACATATGTGACACATGTATGTTTACATATATATTCCATTAGCTGGAATCCAGTCATCATATAGTCCTGCCATATTTGCCAGGGAATTTCTGTGCTTAAGAAGAAAAATGGTAATAGAGGGTGAAATGTCATACAGGTGAACAAACAGGCAGTGAGAAATAATACAGTACAATCCCATTCAGCTAAAGTCTATGGTGGAAACATTATCTTCTATTCTGACCCAAGATAAGCTTTTCCAAGTTCTAAGTAACTTATATTTTAATTTTTTTTTTTTTGAGACAGAGACTGAAACTGTCACCCCAGATAGAGTGCTGTGGCATCACAGCTCACAGCAACCTCCAATTCCTAGGCTCCAGTGAGTCTCTTGCCTCTGCCTCTCAAGTAGCTGGGATTACAGACACCCACCACAATACCCGGCCCTTTTTTGGTTGCAGCCGTCATTGTTGTTTGGCGGGCCTGGGCTGGATTCGAACCTGCCAACTCAGGTGTACATGGCTGGCACCTTAGCCCATTGAGCCACAGGTGCTGAGCCCTTATATTTTAATTTTTAAATGGTTTTAGAGTCTTAAGTCACAATTCCTATTGTGCCACAATCGTGTATTCTAGTTCCTATATTGCAGCTTCATTAACTCTTGTTAGCTCTCAAGTTTCCCTTGGACTCCTTTGTTTAGGTGGAGCAAAAGAAGGCTTAGTCATATTTCACAAATACAGTGTTCTATCTCATGAGATATCCACCTTGCTTTCATTAGGATTACTTGACCCCTAAAACTAATGGAAATCAGGCTTCAAAAGAATTACAAAATATAGCAGAAAACTTTGATAACAGACTAGAACTAGCAGAAGAATCTCAGAGATTGAAGACAAGCTTTTGAACAAAGATGTAGAAAAAAGAATTTTTAAGAATCACTCAAAGAAATATAGGACTATGTTAAATGAACCAATATATGAATTACAAGTATCCTGGAAGAAGAAGAAAAAGCAAAAGCATGAAATACCTAAAATGACTAATTAAGAGAATTACTGAGAATTTCCCTGGTATTGCCTGAGATTCAGATATCCAGATATGATAGGATCATCAAATACCAAGAAGGCTCATTATAAATAGGACATCTCCAAGACACTTAGTCATGTACCTGGCCAAAGTCAAAAGGAAGAAGAAAATTCAACAGTTGCAAGATGACAGCAACATATAGTGTACAAAGAAAAATCCATCAGGCTAACTAAAACTTTCTCAGAAGACACCTTTCAAGACGGGAGAGAATTGGGCTAAATTTTTAGTGTTCTTAAACAAAACAACCATCAGTCAAAAATTCTGTGTCCTGCATAAGTAAGTTTCATAAAGGATGGAGAAGTAAAGACTTTTCCAGAAAAGTAAATACTAAGGGAATTTGTCACTACTAAATTTGCCTTGAGGATATGCTCAAAAATACATGATACAGGCTAATAACAAATAGCCAGATTGAAGAAGTAATAAAATATATCCCAACAACAAAAAAGTCTCCAATGTGTTCCCAAGCCTATCCCATTATCTTTTTCCCATTTCCCAGAATGCAAAGTTGGGATAGACTTACTTAGCATCTAGCAGAATCCCCACATTGGTTCCCTGACATATAGATTTAGGGTTATTACTGTGGCAAAGGCCAAATGGAAACCCCTGGAATTGCCTCTACCTAGAAAAATAGTAAACCATAAGCATTCCTGGATGGATTACAGAGATTAATGCCACCATCAAGAACTTGAAGGATGTAGAGGTGGTGATTTCTTACCACATCCTCATTTAACCCTCCTATTTGGCCTGTGCAAAAACAAATGGATTTGGGGGAATGACAGTGCATTATCATAACCTTAACCAAATGGTGACTCTAATTCCAGTGTGACTCATTTCACATAGTCCTATATTTCTATGAGTGATTTTTTTAAAATTATTTTTTCTACATCTTTGTTCAAAAGCCTTGTCTTCAAACTCTGAGATTCTTTCTTCTGCTAGATCTAGCCTGTTATCAAAGCTTTCTGCTGTATTTTGTAATTCCTTAAATGACTCACTTCTTTAAGTTTTGTTACATACTTTCTTACATTGCCTACCACTGTAAATGAGTTTTTCCTATTTTTCATTCATGTTTCTGATGCCAGATTTGGTTTTATTACTTGAGAAAACTAACACATCCTCTGGCACATAGTATGAAGCTATTGATCTGGCGAATGTCTTTTTTCAGCCCTGTCAATAAGGCTCATAAGAAGCAGTTTGCTTTCACACGGCCAGGCCACCAATACACCTTTACTGTACCACATCAGAGATACATCAACTTTTCATCACTTTGTCTTAATTTAGTTCTCTTAGTTATCACTTTTCTCCTCTGTGAGATATCACACTGGGCCATTACTTTGATGGCATTATGTTGATTTGATCCAGTGAGCAAGTGGAAACTACACTTAGTGGTAAAAAAGATTCTTGTATGCTAGTGGATGGGAAGCAAATCTTAACAAAAATTCAGATACCTTCCACCTCAGTGAAACTTCTAGGGGATCCATGATAAAGGACATGTTGAGACATCTCTTCTAAGATAAGAGATAAGTTTTTGCATCCTGCCTTTCCTATGACCATGAAAGATCCACAATATCCAGTGGACCTTTTTGGATATGGAGAACAATATATTCCTTATTTGGGTAGTTTACTGTGGCTCATTTACTTAGTGACTCAAAAAGCTGCTGATTTTGAGTTGAGTCCCAGAACAGAAGTCTCTGTAACAGTTCCAAGCTGAGTTCATCAACCTGCTTTGTCACTTGGGCCATATGATCCAGCACATTCAGTTGTGCTTAAAATGTTATTGACAGATATAGATACTGTTTGTAGCCTTTGGCAGGCTCTTACAGGTAAATTACAGAGGATTTAGGAGTAAAGCCCTGCTTTACTTAGGACTTTGGAGTAAAGCCCTGCTATTCTCCACAGATAATGACTCTCCTTTTGAGAAACAGCCCTTTGTCTGCCATTGAGCCTTAGTAGAGAACAAAACGTAACCACAAGCCACCTTACAATGTGACATGAACTGAGCTGCTTCTCATGAGCTTGATGTTATCTAACCCATCAAGCTATGAAATTGGCCATTCACTACAACACTTTATCATCAAATGAAAGCAATATCTACAAAATCAAATCAAAGTAGGCTCCAAGGTCACAAGTTACACGAAGTGACTCAAATACCCACGGTTACTACTCCTTACTGTAGGAGATAGATATAGGTTGACTTCTCAGCAGGGCATCCCACCTCAATCCAGGGGAAAGCACCCAGACTTGCAATCCCTGAGGACTCATCAAGACCATGGAAGAAGAAAAGCATCTAGAGGCACCCCTGACAGGACCAAGTCATTCAGATTATCCCTATGCTCCTGAGAGTCAACAGGGGAGTGGCGGTGGGGGTGGGGAGGTGGGACCGAGCCTTTTAGCAAAGCTGAATCCTTTAAACTCCTGATTGACAGTTTAGATTAGGGAATCTGGCTTTCTTGCCCTATAGGGATGAAACTGGTTTTCTCCTTCTCCCTTTCTATATACGCTATGGGGCTATGGGCCCCATTTGTTATCAACCCCTTTACCCTATATTCCTGTTTACCCAGCCCTTCCCTCTATCCAATCTTCCTGGGGACTTGGGGTTCTCTTAACTGTATCTTTTGGTGTGTTCTTTCCCTTAGCTTTCAAAGGAGCCTCTGTACTGTTTTCCATAATGGATATATTAATTTACATTTCCACCAATGATGCCCAAATGCTCCCTTTTCTCCACACCCTCCCCAACCCATGTTATCATTTCTCTTTTTGATGATTCTGTACACAATGGGATATGGATCAGCCTCAAAAAGGAGAAAATCCTGTCAATTGGGACCACCTGGATAAATCTGAAGGCCATTATGTAAAATGAAATAAGCCAGGCACAGAAAAACAAATATCACATGATGTCACTTACACAAGGAATCTTTAAAAGTTGAATTCGTGAAATAGAGAGTAGAATGTTGGTTACCAGTGTCTTGTGGAGAGAAAAGAGGATGGAAAATGGGGAGATGTTAATTAAAGGGTACAAAGTTTCATTTGGGCTAGAGGACCTATTGCACATAAGGGTGGTAATAATAAATAACAATGCATTGCATATTTTTAAATTGCTAAAAAGTGAACTTCAAATGTATTTACCACAAGTAATAAGTATGTGAGGTGATGGATTTTTAAAATTAGCCTAAGTCATTCCACATTGTAAGCATATATCAAAGCATCACACTGTACCCTATAAATACATACAGTTATCATTTGTCAATTAAAAATGTGATTTTTAAAAAACCTGTTATTATCGCCTATTGTTATCATTTGACCTTATTACTAAAATCAATTATCTTTAACTATATCAAAAATATCTAAAATTAAAAAGCATATAAACAGTTCAAAAATATAAGGAAATTGGAATTAAATTTCCATGTCATGATAAATACTTATTATAATAAAAAAGCAGAAGTTAAAAATATTTACCCTGTAATTTAAATCATATAGCAAGAGATGATCTTTTATTTGCAACCTAAGTAAATTTTATGGGATATAAAGAAGTTCAGATTATTACTGAATAATATAATAATATTAATATATAATAATAATATATTATATATTAATACATAACAATAACATAGTATTATTAATATTAAATAATAAGTAAAGTAATAGTAAAATAAGCCCATCACAGAGGAACAAATACAGCTTGATTTCACTTCTATGAGGCAGCTAAAATAGGCAAACTCACAGAAGCCAACAGTGAATGGCAGTTGCTAGGGGCTGGGGAGAAGGGAAAGGAGGAGTTATTCAACAGGTGTAAAGTTGGATATGCAAGATGAATAAACTCTAGAGACTTGCTGTACAACATGTACCTGTAGTTAGCAATAGGTACAAGGCAATAATACTGTGCACTTAGAAATTAATATAAATGTTAATATTAATTAATATTAATAATATTATTATGTTATTGTTATTATATAATAAATTATTAATTATAATATATTATTAATATTAATATAATAATATAACAATAACAATAATATCATCTTTTATATACAAATAACTTCATTATATTTATATATAAATCACTTTCTCAGAAGAGGAAGCCATGGGAGAGAGACAGCCTGGCAGGGCTATGATTTTAAGGAAAAAAAAAATACAGCTATTGCCAATCCCCAGCTCAGCAGACAGGGAGTTCAGGAAATAAATACTTCACTATTTCTTCCCTTTTGGCTTCTAATCATGAACTCACCAAACCCAACAAGAGTCCATAAGGAGAAATAGTCTGAATGATGGAGACTGTGAAGTGAGCCTCCTGTGATGTGTTGCCCTGGAGACATGGCAGTGTGGATCTAGGAAGAAAGATAGAAAAGGTAGCATGACTTCAGTGGCTACCTACAAAATAAAATTCAACCTCCATGTCTAACCTAACAGTGCTGTTGGTTATGGGGAAGTCAATATGCTTAAGTAGGGTCAAGCACATAGCAGGTGCCCCACAAACATATTGAAATAATAAACTTGTCAATCATTTAACCAATGAATAACTGAATTTAAGTGGCTGCATGGTCTATTCAAACTAGTTCTCTCAAGGCAGGAAGTTGACACACATCGTGGAGAGCCCTTGAAAGTGTTTTCTTGGATGTAGATGGATTTAAATACTTCATGATCGAAACAAACGTGGGTTGGCAAATAATCATGGACTTTCTATGGGTTTTACAGGCGTTCCTCCGTCTTACATAAACATGAATAAAAACATCACTTCTGACTTAAAAATAGTGACAAAGTGTTTATGTTTCAGTGGCTCCTCTTCTTCTTTCCTCCTTCTCCCCCTCCTTCCCTCTGTATTTCTCTTTCTCTTGCTCTGTCCTTACTGTAGGCTGTACAGAGCAGAAATCAGACAAAGCCAAAAGCTGTCTGGAATATTACCAGCCTTTGAAAAGAAGAAAATCCTCCCATATGCAACACGAATGACCCTGGAGGACATTGTGCTGAGTAAAATAAGCCCATCACAGAGGAACAAATACAGCTTGATTTCACTTCTATGAGGCAGCTAAAATAGACAAACTCACAGAAGCCGACAGTGAATGGCAGTTGCTAGGGGCTGGGGAGAAGGGAAAGGAGGAGTTGTTCAACAGGTGCAAAGTTGGTTATGCAAGATGAATAAACTCTAGAGACTTGCTGTACAACATGTACCTGTAGTTAGCAATAGGTACAAGGCAATAATACTGTGCACTTACAAATTTGTTAAGAGGTAAGAATTCATGTAAAGTGTTATTACAATTTAAAAAAAGAAAAAGGAAATAAAGACACTCACTCCTGACTTTAAAAATAGTCACAGAATATTTATGTTGTGGTAGCTTCCCTCCTTCTGTCTGTCTCTGTCTTTGTCTTTCTCTCAGCAGGCTGGAGAGAGGACAGATCAGAGGCAGCTTAAACCAGCAAGGAATGTCCTAGAGATATGACAAAGCCTCCTAAATCTGAAGAGCATCCCAAGGTTGTGTATCTCTTGTTAAGAACATTTCCGAGTGTCCCCAGCATGTAGAGACACACTTGAAACACACATAACCTGAGGAGAAAACCCACACAAGTCTCGGTATGATTCAGATAGATAAATATGTGATTCATGAAGATATAAATATCGTTCACTTAGACAAGTGGTGACTCGGACAAAAATAATTTAAGAAGAGACTAGGGAAATTATTTTATTGATATATTTCTTCTGAGAAAAAAAAATAAGGTTGAAATATACGACACTGCTTTCCAATTCCTCCTCACTAATGAAGTTCTGTTATTTCGAAAGTAAATGGGGTTGACAATAGGAAGCTGCCACAGATCACTCTTGTGCTCAGACTCTTCTGTGAAACAGAAGTGATAAGAATAATTCCCACCTAATAATATTAGTAATATTAGCTAATGTTTGCTGAGATTTACTCTGAGTTAAGAACTAGGCTGGAACTATTACATCATTCAACTTCTATAAGCCTTATGAGAAAGATACTCTGGGTATCATGATTGCTACTTTATAGATGGGACTTATAAGACTTAGAGATTTTGGTAATTTCCTCAGGGTCACATCACCCGCAAATGGTGAAAACAATATTGAAAGCCAAGAAATCTGATTTCAGAAGGCACAGCCTAAAATAGCCATGATAAACTACCTCCTGACTTAGTAAGACAATGCACAGACTAGGGAAGAAGCTCTGAGAATATGAAGGTCACTTCCGTTATCCTGTGTAAATGCTGCCCCTGCACATTCTATGCTATCATCCCATGCTGGTCCACACCAGGTGCATATTTCTTTCATGTGTCAGAATCTATTTCAGTCTTTGCAGACTTTCTCCATCTCTGCTGAGATAATGGCTCAAAATTCACTTAAAGACCAAGATTTGTCGATTCCTAAGAAAGTTTTGCATCTCTCCAGCATGCTCAAGTTCAAGGATCTGGATTGAGGCCTCTTATCCTCTGTACCTTCGTGTGTTCATCAAACTCCGAAAGGAGATTCATGAAAAAAACCAAAAAGAAACGGCTAAGACCACAGCTCTGGCTATTGTGACTGAAACTGGCTGCTCCATTCATGAGGAATTAGGGTTTGGCGATTTTCTCCCTGTTCTGAGATTTGTATGTTCAATGTCAAATACCCCCACTTATATTTTCTTTCTGTGAAAGGACTCTGGTACCATTACGTGGCCACAGATAATTCTATGTTGCCAAACACCTTAAAAGTTTGGAAACAAAAACTTAAAAAAAAATCCTTATCGTGAAGAATCAAGTGTTTGTTCATCAGCAGATTAAAGATGCTGAGGTGTGGCTCGGCGCCTAAGGCTCAATGGGCTAAGGCACCAGCCACGTACACCTGAGCTGGCGGGTTTGAATCCAGCCCCAGGGCCTGCCAAACAACAATGACAGCTGCAACCAAAAAAAAAAAAAAAAAA
>CAUYON010134148.1:0-21554 GCA_963573935.1 Arctocebus calabarensis
ATTTTATTGACCTTTTCAAAGAACCAACTTTTTGATTTATTGATCTGTTGTATAATTCTTTTGTTTTCAATTTCATTTAATTCTGCCCTGATTTTGGTTATTTCTTTTCTTCTGCTGGGTTTGGGGTTGGAATGTTCTTCCCTTTCCAGTTGCTTGAGGTGTCCCATTAAGTTGTTAACTTCCCTTCTTTCCGTTTTCTTGAGGAAGGCTTGCAGTGCTATAAATTTCCCTCTTGGAACTGCCTTTGCAGTATCCCAGAGGTTCTAATAATTTGTATCTTCATTGTCATTTTCTTCCAAGAATTTGGTGATTTCCTTCTTAATCTCATCTCTGACCCATCTATCATTTAGCATAAGGTTATTCAGCTTCCATGTTTTTGTTTGAGTATGCAGATTCCTGTTATTATTGAGTTCAACTTTTATTCCATGGGGGTCCGAGAAGATGCAAGGAATAATTTCTATTCTTTTAAATTTGCTGAGCTTAGACTTGTGACCTAAGATGCTATTAATTTTAGAGTATGTTCCATGAGCCGATGAGAAGAATGTGTATTCAATTTTATTAGGATGAAATGCTCTGTAGATGTCTGTTAAATCCAGATGTTGAATGGTTAAGTTTAAATCTAAAATTTCTTTACTTAGCTTCTTTTTTTTTTTTTCTTTAAGGCTGCATAGTATTCCATGGTATACATGTACCACAATTTATCCACATTTAGTCTTAAGTGTGAAGTGAAGGAGACACCAAGGCACAGGTGTCTCCTCAGCAGTTGTCCAGCCTTTTTGGCAATTGGAGCCTCTAGTGGAGGTTGGAGGTCCAACCTACTTTTACTTCTTTAAGTAATCTCCATACTAATTGCCACAGGAGTTGTACTGGCTTGCAGTCCCACTACCAGTGTACGAATGTACCTTTCCCTCCACATCTACGCCAGTCTCCATTCTTTGGGATCTTATGATCTGGGCCATTCTCACCGATGATATTTCATTGTGCTTTTGAGTTGCGTCTTCTTGATGATTGGAGATGATGAGCATTTTTTCATCTGTTTGTTGTTCATTACTGTATTATCATAGTAAATTATATGCTTGAGTTTTTTGTAGATTCTAGTTATCAGTCCTTTCTCGTGTGTGTAACATGCTGATTTCTCCCATTCTGTAGGGTGGTCTTTTTTGTTTGTTGATTATGTCCTTAGCTGTACAGAAAGAACCTTTTTAACTTGATCAGGTCCCATTATTGATTTCTGTTGTTGTTGCATTGCCAATGGGGTCTTCATAAATTCTATCCTAAGGTTAATATCACTAAGATTTTTTCCTTACATTTTCTTCTAGGATTTTTATTATTTTGTGCATTAACTTTGAATTTTTTATCCACTATGAGTTATCTTTTGTGAGTGTTGAGGGGTGCAGTTCCTATTTCAGTCTTTTACATTTGATTAACCAGTTATCCAGCACCATTTATTGAATGAGGATTCTTTTACCTTAGTGTATGTTTTTGTTTGTTCTCTCAAAAATCAGATGGCAAAATGAGGCTGGATTCTCTGGATCCTCTGTTTTGTTTTGTGGGCCAAAGACTCTATTTTTTTGCCAATACTGTGATGATATGATCCCTATAGACTTGTAGTATAGCCTGAAGTCTGTTAAAGTGATACCTCCAAATTTGTTCTTATTATGTAGAATTGTGTTGTCTATTCAGGATTTTTTTTTCTGACTCCATACACAGCATAAAACTATTGTTTCAAGATCTGTAAGATATGACATTGGTATTTTAATAGAGATTACATTGAATTTGTAGATAATATTGGGCAGTATAGACCTTTTAACATGTTGATTCTTTTGACCCATGAACATATGTTCTTCCATCTGTTAACATCTGTGATTTCCTTTCTCAGTGTGCCATAGTTTTCTCTATAGAGATCTTTCACATCATTTGTTAAGTATATTCCAAGCCATTTCATTGTCTTTGGTGCTACTGTGAAGGGTATTGTATCTTTCATTTATTTTTCAACTTGACTATTGGCATTAATGAAGGCTGCTAATTTGCGCATATTGATTCTGAATCCTGAGACATTGCTCTATTTCTTTATCAATTCCAGGAGTCCCTTGGTTCAGTCCTTGGGGTTTTCTAGGTATACAATTGTCAGCAAAGAGTAATAGTTTAGGCCCCTTAGTCCCAATTAAATGTGCTTGATTCCTTCTCATGCTTGATTGCCTTGACTAGGACTTCCAGCACCATGCTGAAGAGTAATAATGGGCAGCCCTGTCTGGTTCCAGTTCTAAGCAGAAATGCGTTCAGTTTTCCTCTATTTAAAATAATGCTGGCTGTGTCTTTGTAGTAGATACAAAGCCTGCTCCTTTACACGGCACTTTTTTGTGTTTTTCAGAGGTCTGGGACCATCTACTGTACTGCCCATGATGCAGGCTATGCGTTTTCCTCGTTCTGTATTGGTCTGACCACTCTATACAGCCCCTTTCTCAAAATGCTACCTTCTTCTTCTTCTTCTTTTTTTTTTTTTTTGCAGTTTTTGGCCAGATCTGAGTTTGACCCCGCCACCTCCAGCATATGGGTCGGCACCCTACTCGCTTGAGCCACAGTCACTGTCTTTCTTTTTTTTTTTTTTTTTTTTTTTTTGTGGTTTTTGGCTGGAGCTGGGTTTGAACCCGCCACCTCCGGCATATGGGGCCGGCACCCTACCCCATCGAGCCACAAGTGCCACCCTGTCCTTGACTTTTGAATCTTACAATTTAAAATAATAACTTATCTTAAGGAACGATTGTTGAATGATTAGTTTCACACACATTATTATGCAAATAGTCAATATTAATAGAGAGGCTGTACTTCTAAGACATTTTGAAAAAATCAAAGTTTTAGCTCAATTGTACAGTAACAGTTCTGAGTATCTGGGAGTATAGCAGTCAAGGTTGATAAAAATGAGATCGTGTGGGTGGCACCTGTGGCTCAGTGGGTAGGTAGCCAGCCCCATATACTGAAGGTGGTGGATTCGATCCCAGCCCTGGCCAAACTGCAACAAAAAAATAGCTGGGCATCGTGGTAGGTGCGTGTAGTCCCAGCTACTCGGGAGGCTGAGGCAAAAGAATTGCCTAAACCCAGGAGTTGGAGGTTGCTGTGAGTTATATGGTGTCACGGCACTCTACCAAGGGCGATAAAGTGAGACTCTGTGTCTACAAAAAAAAAAAAAAAAAAATGAGACCTTGTAAATAAGCTATTTTAATAAAATGTGTTCCTTTTGAATTTTGGACACAAGATAGATTGAAATGCTGTGTAACAGATTCTGTCAAGGATAAGTCAATGGTAATAGCAGAGATCTTTCTGTGTTGGACAGTAAAGCAATTTTTTTTCAAAAAGGCTACTACTCTACTAGGCTGAAACCACGAGGCCTATAGATTCTGCTCTAGTTTATCTTTTCCCCCATCCTGGGAGCAACACTAAGCACTTTCTCCAACTCTATTCCAAATGAAAATTCAGAAAAATCTTAAATACATATTTTTAAGAATTGAGATAGTAGAACTTTCTATTGAATAGAATTTAAGTGGAGTACAAAGGACCCACCTTTACTTCCTCTTCTCTATCCAACTTAAACAAGGTCATCTACTTTTTTATTTTATAGCACTAAAGAAAAATTAGAAAAAATAATAGATAAGAACAAGAAAGAAGCACAAGGAAGTGAAAAGTAATAAGAAACAATTTTAAAAGGCAGATGTGGTAGGAAGCATAGAAAAGGAAAACATGAAAATAAAAATGTTCGATTTATTGATAAAAATCATTGTAAGTAGCAAAAGTGGAAAAAAAAATGGCCTCACATGGCTGCCAACTCACACACTGAGATATCACTTCTGGATGAATAACACTCACATGTCAGATTACCCAGCATTTTGTGTTGTTCTTTTAAAGAGTGATAATTGTACTTTTAAAGGCAGCATGCTATATATTCAATTAGGTTCTAATCTAAAATGCAGTGTCCAAAAACACCTCACACACCAGACATTTTGTAAATGGGAGCTTATTATATAGTGAGATCACAGTCTAATTAACATCAAAAAGGGGTGTTATTTAAATCAACATTTTCCATCCTCCTATCTAAGGCAGTGTTTTTTAACCTTTTTTTTTTTATCTCGGGGCACACTTGAACTCATAGTTAAACTTCCATGGCACACTGAAATTATGTTGATCAAAAAACAAGTAAAGAAGAGAATATACTAACTGTGCTTTGAAGTTCTTTCAAAATATTTAATACATGATCTTTAAAATTTTTCACAGCACACCTAAGAACCTCTCAGAGCACACGAGTGTGCCATTGCACATTGGTTGGCAATCTCTGATCTAAGGGATGAAACTGTAAATGTGTATGTTTGTGTCTGTGTATCTATAAATATGTGTGTGTGGTTGACATCACTGCATGGTATTATTTCAGTAGAAGACAAAAGGCAAAAAGCAAATACATTTAAAGAGGAGAAAAAGAAAGAATTAGATAATTGGATAAACACCAATACTCCTTCATACCTAGAAACATGGTATAATGCTGTAATCAGGATCAAGACTGGGAAAAGAGGTCAGTAGAAAAAGTCATAGGGCAAAATAAGTTCTAAACATAAATGCAGATTTACTATAATAAAATCTTTTTCCATTAATTATCCTTGATAATGTATCATAGAAACTGTAAGCTAAACTAAATAAGCGAACTGATAATGTATTATAGAAACTGTAAGCTAAACTGCACCTTTGCTGGATAGAAAAAGGGAAGTTATTTTGAATTTCTGTATTTTGAAAGTTCGAAAAGTCTTTCTCCAAAGGTGCAGAACAATATAAAACAGTGAAACAGTCAAGAAAGGTACAATGAAAAAGATTGATAAGATGACTGAAAAACTCAAGTATTTATACAATAAGATTGTTTGTAAACCTATGCTGGGATTGACGTGTAGGTTCTGATTTTCAAGGTGAAACTAAATGTAAAAACTGTAGTGATGTAGCTCAGATGAATCAAATGGCTTGGCAGACAATAAGTGTGTTAAAATACAGACTTTAAATATTTCCTAGTCCTTAAATCCTCTGGAATAAAAGAACAGAGTGACAGTGAGTGCATGTTTAAGACCATTAGATTTCATTTCTGCACTTAATTTGAGGAGGAACCTACAAGAAAAAAAAAATCTGTAACTCTATGTTCTTTAAGTTGAGCCATAATTTAATGTATTGTGTTCAATAACTTTTAGCTTTCTAGCTTCAAACTTTCAAACGTTTTTGACCACTCTTACAGCAAAACGCTTTACAGAATCGAGTCCATACACACTCACACACATACAACTGAAAAAAAGGCTTAATGTTTACTGTGATAAAGAGTGAGATTTTCCTTTTGATGTTTGACTCCTAGAAGCTTTCATGCCCTACCAATCTCACTTTGCTCTTTCCTTACATCTAGACAAACTAATAAGAAAGTTCCCTCTACCTATTTTTGTTTTTCTTTTCTAAGATTCTGCACAGGATAATGGTCTCTAGTTCTATCTAAGTTGCTATGTATGACATTATTTCATTTTTTTATGGCTGAGTGTAATCCGTAGTGGGCTGTGTGGGTATCTACTTACCATGTCTATATTCTCAACACATTTCCTTCATTCATTCATGTCTCACATTTTAGTTTTACTTTCAAAATATTAAGGGGTGACAAATGTTTCTGTTACATGGATACATTTGTAATATTTAAGTCAAATATGCCCATCATCTGAATAGTGTTTATTGGACCACCTAGGTAGCTTTTTGCCCCTCCCCTCCTTCCTTCTTCCCCTCTTACTTAACAATGACCTCTGCATCTCTTTGTGCCCATGTATGCACATCATAGAGAGTACATGCACCCATGTACATAGGGAGTACACCCATGTATGCCCATATGATAGAATACATTCCGCACATGTATTGATGGGCAAATAGATTGGGGGAAGGTGGAAGAGGGATGGGGGATAAATCTTACCTATTGGGTACAATGCACACTGTCCTGGTGGCAGGCACACAGAAAGCCTTGACTTCAGCATTGTAGAGTGCATCCATGTAGCAAAACCTTTGTATCCCCTTAATATTTTGAAACTAAACAAAAAATTTTAAATGCCTAGTAAAAGAAAGCTCCCTCCTTTGGAGCCAGCCAAGACCCAACCTGCATGTGGCAATCCTGACCATTGCTCCACTCCCTAATCACTGCCAAAATCTCAGCACTCTTCTTCTCATGCCTCTTCATTTTTGACCTTACTTGAGAACTGTCTAGCTCTCGCCAGGAAGCCTTCTGTGTGAGTAGTAAGTCTTTTCACATTTTCTTGGTGTGTGTGGTGTCACCAGTCTTCTGTCCCTACTTTTATAGCAGCGGTCCCCAACCCTTTGGGCTTCAGGGACTGGTTGCATGGAAGACAATTTTTCCACACACCAGGGGAATTGGGACATGGGACAGGAGGCAGATCTCGGGTGGTGCTGCAGGGCTGTAGCCAGTAGTCCACGGCCTGTTGGTCGGTTCTTAGAGGATGCCTCTTTATTCAGACTCCTCATTTGCTTTCACATTCTAATTTCAAAGATATAATTCCCCAAAGGGATGCCTTTTTTAATTTATGACACTGTTCCTGAATATTCTTATTTCCTTTACTGACTGAATTCTACCTTGGTGTTCGTGTTCGTGAATTAAACCTCCAGTTAAGACCTATAAGACTGTGGTCCTCATCCCCTGGACCACAGCCCAGGATCCGTGTGTGGTCTGTGAAGCACCAGGCCTCACAGCAGGAGGTGAGTGGCAGGAAAGGGAGCAAAGCTGCTCCCCATCTGTTGCACACTGCCTCCCCATCTGAAGCTCCACCACTTCTCAGATCATCAGGGCCAATTAGATGCGCAGAGGTGCACAAACCCTACTATATAGAGTGAATCTAATGCCTGATGATCCTGAAACACCCCTCCCTTTCCCCCCCAGCCTGTGGAAAAATTGTCTTCCACTGAAACAGTCCCTGTGCCAGAAAGGTTGGAGACCATTGCTTTAAGACCAATACCTGCATATTTAGCTTATTGTAGAACAACCATCTAGCTGCCTCATAAACACTTGAAAAGGCTAAATTTATTTTCACTCATAACCCACTCTTCCCCCAATTAATCTTTTTCTGTTGATGAACGACATTATCATGGTCTCAGTAAACCTATAATAACTAAGATTGTGTGATTTTGGTGAAAGAATTGGAAATAGAGGCCTTAGAAATAGAGTAGAAGCCCAAGAATAGATGACACAAAAATCACCAACTGATCTTTGTCAAAGGAACTAAGAGATCTCTAAACGGACAAAGTTTGAAAAACTTGAACAACAAAATAAATAAAGCCTAATTCAATTACAACCTGGAGTATAAAATAAATCCATTTGAGTCTATACTGATGTAATATTCAAATCAATCTATAAATGGGTGATAATAATCCTATTTTCTGTGCCAAAGAATTTAAAATAATTTATGTAGATATTCCATGTTCAAAGAAGTACTACATAAATCCTGTTCCTTAAGTGTGCATTGTATTGCCCTCCAAAAAGTACAGGATAAAAAGGGCGGAAATAGATTAGTTTACAATGGATAAATGAAAAAAAAAATACTACCTCAGTCAGGTGATCAAGGTTCACATCAACAGTAATAAGTCATTTAAATTTTGATACTATTTACCTTTGATATGTTGTGATGAAAGTGGCACTTATGTTTCAAAAGCCCATAATCTAAGTCTAATCATGAAAAAAAATCAGATAATGCCTATTGGACATATTCTACAAAATACCTCAAATTTTTTTCAGTCATCTAAACAAGGAAAGTCTAAGAAACTGGAACAACCAAAAGTAATCTAAGAAGATATGTCTACAAATGTAATAGTCTCTAGATAGAGAAAGAACATTAAGCCAGAACTAAGCAAATGGGAAATACAACATAGACATCAGCTATGTGCCCCTATCCTCAGTTATAACAGATCAATCATACAATGTGCCATACACACGTAATATATTAGAGGAAGTTGGATAGTGTGATTCAAGCAACTTTGTTTTCTTCTTCAATATTGTTTCTTATTTTAGTTCCTTTGACTTTCTGTAAAAACATTAAAATTAATTTGTCAATATTTGCAACCCACTTCCTTTAATGTTGATAAATCAAGTTGGGAAGAATCGAAATTTTAGTAATTAGTCTCCCAATTCATGGATCTAGCCTTTATTTTCATTTATTTGGATAATTTTCATTAATTCATCAAAGTTGTCATTTTCTGATATAGATTCAGTATGTACATATTTTGTTATATCCATGTGTTGCTTCCCAACCAGGCTCATCTGTCCTCTCTCTGCCCATGAAAAACCCAACGTCCAGAGACATCAGAGTTTACAGAAGATAAGGAGTATATTTTGCATAGCGCTAAGCAGGAAGATGAGAGGGATTTCTTAAATCCCCCTTCCCAAGAATTGGGGAGACAGGGTTTTTTAAAGACAGTTTGGTGGACATAGGATTAGGCAATTAGGGTCTGATAATTGGATGGTTTTAGGGCAAATTGTCAGCCTTTCTATGTGGGCCACTATGTTAGATGGGTCAGTTGCTGGAATGCAGGACCTTGGGTAGGGTGTCCAAGAGCAGTTGAGTCCAGATGGGTCTGGACTCAGAGGCCTTAGAAATAATAGATGACACAAATGTCATCTGGGAGCTATCTCAAAAACTACTTCAGGTTAAAGAAGCAAACCGAGGGAATGGTGATTATTAACAAGCAAATGAGGGAACAGAGGCTAGTCATTGTTATTTTAGCTGAGCCTGCTCCTTTGCATCAATTCCTGAGCATGATTTCAATATGACGAAGTGTATGCTTTTCATTTTTATCCTGTTTGGTGTTCTCTGAGCTTATTGAATTTGTGGTTTCATGCCTGTAAAGGAAATTAAAAATATTTTACCCCCAAATATACATATGTTGAGATGGCCACCGTATGTCTCACAGATAGTAGAGCTGCAAAGCTGTCTTTGTAGGGGGGAATTTATGTGTAGAGAATGCAGCACCCAGATCTATCCTTCCTTTTTCCAATCTGGAAAAGATTAACTGAGAGTAGGACACCCTTAAAGGTCTGAAAAGAAATATCATCCATTCTGTATGAGGGCTGCTACCTGTCACAGTTCATGCAACAAGACCTCCTTCTCTAGGTGCTCAAGCCTCTCCCTCCCTCTCTCCGGAAAACCTGTTTTCTGCTTTCAAGTCCTTATTCTTTACAAATATCTGTATCTCATAGATGCGTTGACTTTACTTCTGGGGGTTCCATGTATGCACATTAAAATAAATTTATATGGTTTTGTTCTTATTAATCTGCTTTATTGTGAGCTGATTTTTTTGCAATAAAACTTCTGAGGGCAAAGGGGAAGTTTTCACTTTACCCCAACAGCTAACATCAAGTTCAGGAAATTCCAGGTACTTAATACTGTATTTCTTCTACCTCTTTCAACATTTATACTCCTCTGGGATTCCTATTACACATAATTTACAACTTTTGATATCAACCCAGTTTTGAGGTGTTCTATTTTCTTTTCCTTTTTTTCTTTCATTCTCTTTACATCTCAGTCAAGACCTTTCTTCAATCTCACTGATTCTTTCCTTGGAGAAGTTCAATCTAATGATATCAAAGGCATTCTTTGCTTCTATTACAGTGTTTTGATTTCCAGCATTTTCTTTTAATACTTTCTCAGAGTTGTCCTTTCTCTCCTTATCCATTTGTTTTTGCATATCGTCTACCTTTTTCATTAGAGCCCTAAACATATCAATCATAGTTATTTGAAACTCACTGTGTGGTAATTCCAATATTGGTGTCATATCTGAGGCTGGTTCTGGTGCCTGTTTTGTTGTAGGCACCAGACAGAGTTTTGTTTTGCTTTTAACATGCCTTGTAAATTGAAGTAAATGGGATTTTAGGGTGAGATTGTATGTTAATCTGTCTAGAAGCTAGACTGTATGTATTTAATTGTGTATTTAGCCATCTCCTTTTCTGTTTTCTTTTAGCTTCCCTAGAATCTCTTTTGATAGTCAGGGTCTTGCAGCTATTTTAGCCTTTCATTCATTCTTCTCATTCTGAAGTATTGTTTGAGTGGTTATGAGGTGTGAAAGATGGAACCTGCATTCTGTAACCTTATGACTATGTCCTAGTCTTCCCATAGTCCTGTGTTCCTGCGCTTTGGTTTTCACATTTATTTTTTCAATTACTGGTACTGCTGGGGGTCAGAAGTCCCAGTCCCAGTTTTCCTGACCCCACTTGACCTGGTTGAGTCACTCTGCAAAACGAGAAAGTTCAACAGAGGCATGCAGGAATGGAAGGCAAAGTGGGGTAAAAACTGAAAGTGAAAGAGAAAGCAAACATCACTTGCGCTGCTGTAGTATGACAGACATTTTCTTGAAGATGGCAAGTGCTCTCAGCTTTCTCTTTGCTCTTAAATAAAATTTCCAAAGAGTTAGAAATGGGTCCCTCTCACTAGTGAGAAGAGTAGGAGACGGAGAGGCAAAGGCGGTGTAGAGGTATAGACGCTGTCCTCCTCTCAGTTTGAAATTGGTTGTCACATTTTCAATGGTCTCCCTGTGCCTTGGGGCACCTTTGCCTTTCCTATTGGTCAGCAGTTACCTAGGTTACCTCAACCCACGTTCTTTTTCCTTTTCCAACAAGAATTGCTCAGTGGTGATCTAAGAATGGAATGTTTCTATGGCTCTCCCACAGAATAAGGCCAGGCTTTTCTCCAATCCACCTGGAATCCCCTTTCTCTTTGTCCCTTCTCAGTACAACTTTTTATTTTAACCCTATGTAAGATAATACGGCTCAAAGGTGTTGAAGTCAGAAAAAGACCCTTCCTTCGGGTGGAATAAATCTCTAGTAATAGTCTTTCTCCTTAGAGAGCAAGCCTTTGTTGTGCAGAATACTGTGGGCATATTTCACAATGATTACTTCTTAATTTTCACTGCCAAAGAGATATTGGAATCTTTTTTCATTCTTCCTAGTTATAATGCCTGGTGGTATCCCTGAGCTAAATCTTGTGAACTTGTGGGGATTCTCCTAAAACTGTAGCCCCTAATATTTTCTTACTCTCATACAAGTCCACACCCAGCCTCCAACGGTTTGTCAAAATTAACATTTAAGTATTAAATAGTTTATGGCTCCACCACCTTCTCCAGGTCAGAAGATCTTGTATTCTCCTGTCCCTCCAGATTTTAGCGTGTCAGCTGGCCCTGCCTGTCATTCTCACACGGGTCCAAGAAACGTTGATTTTCAGTTCATCAGTTTGAAGGACAGAAGTGACAAGTTCCATGTTTTATTTTATTTTCCATATAAGAACTGAAATTGGAAGACTTATTTATTTTTTAATTTTGAAGTAATTTTAGATTTAGGAAAAATCTTGTAACTACATTTCTCAAATATCTTCAGCCAGATTCTTGAAGTGTTATCATTGTTTGCCATTTGCGTTGCTATTTTTTTCTAGTTCTCTATCCACACAAATATACCTGTTTTCTGAGTATCTTGAAAGTGAGTTACAGACAGGATGCCCTTTTGCCCCTAAATAAGACAGTTCCTAAAAGTCAGACATTGTAATGCATAACCACAATGCAATGATTAAATTCAATAAATTGACGTCAAAAGCACTAGTATGTAATTTAAATTTCCCATTAACATTTTATTGCCCTATTAATGTTCTTTGTAAAGAAGGAAACAAATTTCGGATCCAGGATCAAAGCCAGGAGGACATGCTGCATGTACTCAGCATTCCTCATTAGTCGCCCTTAATCCAGAAGAGTTCATTAGTCATTCTTTCCCTTTCATGTCCTTGACATTTTTGAAAAGTACAGGTCCTTTATTCTATAAAATAAATTTCAAGTTTTTTTGATGTAGTCTCATAATTTAACTCATGTTATACACTTTTGGCAGGGACACCAAAGAAGAGATTTTGTACTTTTGGTTAATTATTCGTGAGGAAGCACATGATGCCTATTTGTCACACCACTTGTGAAGTTAACTTTAATCACCTAGTGAAGGTGGTATCTGCCAGGTTTCTACATCACAAAGGTATTGCTTTTGTGTTCGTGATCAATAAGTACCTTGTCAAGAGGTAGTGTAAGTATCTTGTCTCTTATCAACCTTTCATTCTGTACATTTGCTAACTATTGACATTCCATCAAAACAATTATTATGGTGATTGGAAAATGGCAATTTTATAATTTCCTATGCTGCCTAAGTTGGCATTCCATTAAAAGTAACATTTCAAGATGACAATATAAGAAATTTGAAATTGCCTATAATTTCTCACTTTCATTAATTATGCTTGAAAAATGCAAAGCACATAAAGAAGGCAAGGTTTTACCATCACTATAAAATCAATGATAATCTTATAGCAAAAAAATTAAATGGCTTTCAAAACATCACAGAGTAAAAGTACACAAATAGAAGAAAAAAAGAACAAACAAACAATCCTCCAGAGTACCTATTCAGTGTTTTCACACCATTCATCACCTAACTGAGAAAGCATGACATTTTGTTGAAAAAGCAGCTACAAACTTAAAATATATAAAACAGAGTCATAATCTGAAAAGTTCAAGAGTTTGAATCCTTTTATCCAATTATATCCCACACACAGAGTAGTCATCCTTGTTTATAACAGGAAGGTCATTACATGTGTCCAGAGCAATACTTTCCTTCTTAACACTGAACTAAGCAAGAATTGGTTTTACTAAATGTGTGTAATTATTTGTGAAATGCTCACATTTTATGTCACTGACCCTGGAGTGTTTCAAAGAATAGAAATCTATATTCAGTTCTTTGACGATGAAAAGTAATCACAGTTGGATTTAACTTACAAATCAGAAAATCTCCAGATATGCCAAAACAAGCATTTCAAAGAGAATATCATTTAAATGTTACCAGAATGGACATTCTCCCCAGTCATTACTATCATATGCTTTATTGATTTAAAAATGTCTTCTGTTTTCCTCCAGCTTCTCATATAAGACAGCCACAGATCTGTATCATCTTCTTGGCAGTACTGATTGACATAATATAATACAGTTGAAAGTCAAGTTATCAGAGGCATTTTAGTCTACAGATTGCTTCTCTTGTTAATGTCCTATAGCTAATATAATATGTCATCTCTGAAAAGTAAAGCTCAGATTATCTGATTAAATTTGACACCAAGAAGAATAATGGCCTGCATTATCTGAAGATAAGAGTGATGCATTTCTTCATAGAAACCACTACTGACTATGTCCTTATCAAGTAAAGCAATAGCAGAAAATAAACTTTTTTTTCTGTATACAGAAGATGTTAGAGAATGCGAACATCAATTTATGGATAATTACTCCCAGATTCCTGCTAGGCAAAGGACTAGAAATAAGGATTTTGATGTAGGTTGATGTGAACAAAATGAAATCTTTTAGGAGAAATCTATGTGAGAGTATAGATGATGTTTCAGTGTTTAAGCCCTAATAGGTATACACAAACATTATTAGATATTTGACCCTTTTGTGAAAGGTAAGCCAGTGTACACATCTCAACTCTCTCTGGGGGGAGTGCTTCCTAATCATGGTAAAGGATAGACACAGCAATCAAAGAGGAAACAATATTTTCTGTTTTCTGTTCAAGAAGACAAAGAGATTTATGGTTGTTTGTAAGGATTTTCCTTAAAATTAAAAACCAAACCAAACAAAACAAAACCTAAAGGAAAATTTTCTGCATAAGCCTCTACAAATTGAAGCATTGTTTTGTCCAAAAAAGGGAATGATTAAGTGTATAAATTTTGAAAAGAATTAAAGGAATTACAACAAAATGTCAAAAGAGATTGTTTATGGATCTTTCTTTGTTTCTCAAGTTTTTTTTTACTGTTTTATGTTTTCTCAGTTTCTGTAATAACCTGGCTGTATGTTGCATCTAAAACTTATTTTTAGTAATTTAGACTGTTGATTTATTGGAAATGAGATGTAAAGTAGTAGGTAAAACAAGGTCGGTGTGTCAATTTTCAGAAAACCCTCAGTAAGGAAAGCTGTGCCCTAGAATTGCACTATATTGCTCTGATAAATTGAAAAAAATGTTACAAAATAACTGTGGGTAGGTTATTTTAAAATCCATACAGCATCTAGCTGCTAAGCTTCTGTGAAAAATACACCTGCTCATATGCCATTAACTATCAAATCTATATTAAAAATTACCTGTTTATACCCCATTGGCTATGAAAACTATATTAGATTAGAAATTGAGACAAAAGTGAAATCTATGTAGACCTGATTTTTATATCTCCTAAAACAACCGTCAATAGGAAATAAAACAAAATGACCATAAAGCCTATTACTTAATGATTAACAAATAAGTAAAGAAATAGCAGAAAAATACATAAGTAGATAAATAGATAATAAAATTAGAGACAGAAAGTAACTCTGGATAACCACAATGTTTAGGAAGGTAGATGAATATTAAGACGGTGAATAACTTTTTTTTCTTTGTATACTGAAGAGGGATTTTAAGTTAATGATTTAAGACTTAGCAACAATTGTTTCCCCAGGCTCTGTACATTATGATCATGAATACCACAATTCTATCTCTAATATCAAATTTATATTAATGTTTTAAAGTTTTCAAATGAATAGTGGACAAAGAGAAAATGGATGAAAATTGTATTTGTAGTAAATATAAAAGATGAACTATCTACAAGTAATCCTTAACATTGGATTTAAAAAAGTTAAAACCTCACTGGATAAGTAGGCAGAAGATGTAAAGAAAGAATTCACAAAGTAGCTAACAAATAAGGTAGCAAATATGTCTTTATTAATAATCATGGAGGTAAAAACATGAGCAGCAATTAATGAAAACACACAAGTGAATGTCTGTAAGTGGGTAGAAGGCAGGCACTCCCTAAAGGTTGAGGGGCACGTCAATGAACCCTGTGAACATTTTGTTAAAGAAGCTGTCAATATTCATTAAGATTCTCAAAATTTCACAGAATTTCTTAATCTGGTATCTCGTGTCTAGAATTCACAACCTGGTTATCTCACATCTAGAATATAATTTCATTGCAGATAAACTTGAAGGAGAAAGTGGCAGATACATTGCTTGTAATAAACTTATCTTGAAAATTACCTAAAATTTTAACAACAGTGGAATAATTAAGTAAATTCTACTATTGTCACACAAATATTAATTTCATGTCTAAAATTAAGTTCACAATAGCACTGTCCTTTTAGATAGAGCCCTATGTGTGCATATGTTTCTGTGAAATGTGCATAGAGCCCTATGTGTGCATATGTTTCTGTTGCTATAAAGAAAGAAGATCATAGAGTAAAAATTAATATGTTTATAAATGAGGAGGAAAATATGGTGTGATGAAGTATATAGTAAGATTGACTTTTGTTTTCCTTAGGTCAAATTCTATGGATTTTAACCTTTGTATTTTTTCTGTTTTCTAGGATTTGTAAAATCACATAGTAATTTGGTAAATCATATGAAGTAAATTCTTTTATGTACAGTAAGGTGGGATATCATAGCATTGGTTGTTACAGAACATAATCCATTGGAACACCTCTGGATTACAGAATAAAATAGTAGAGAATAAAACAAATAAAATCTATTTTTTTTCAGTGTCTCTTTCCCCTCAAAAAATTTATAGTTATTTGGACTTATTTAACACCAAACAATAATTCCTTTAATGTATAAGGCTTTCATTAGGCCCCATTTTAGAGATGAGGAACTGAAGGAAAATAAAAGAAAATAATGTGCCTAATGTTTAACAGCAGAGCCCAAAAAGGAATTCAGTGTTATTGTCTTTGTTATCTTTTCATTATACCAAATCAATCAAGATTTTTTGATGATACCAGTAATAGTAAAATAAGTTAACATGAATATTTGAAACCAGGTGTAGATTTGGCTATTATTTAATCAAACTAATTAATCAAACTATTTAATCAAACTAATTCCTAAAGAACCCTTAGTTCATTCTAAACAAACTTTCTTAGCTGTAAATTCCTCCCTTTCCATTATCTTTTTTAGCTTATATATTCAAATTTTATACCAGGATACTTTATAACTAGCCAAACTAGGGTAAATTTTTGACACCAAAAATCCTTCTGCATTTTAAAATGTTTCTTTGATCACTGTAATCAGTCGTAACGGAAATTAGTTATAGGTTTGATAGCCAGGAAATCATTCCATTTTTTTGTTAAGAGTATCTCTCTCTCTCTCTCATTCTCTATCTCCCTGAAAAGCACACTCACACATACACAGTTAAAAGGTGACTTTATTCTTGGCCATTCTTAGTTTATCAGGATACAGAGAATAATGTTTCCAATTCAAAATAGCATTTCTAGCCAGGTGACACTTTCTGGTAGCTATTTTTATTGCATAAAATCTTCTAGATATGACCTTACAAGACAACTGATCATCTCTGTGGCTGTCATCAAGTAGCAATTTGCATGACTGTAGGTTCAAAATGCATTTTCTTTTGTTATGTTTCTGTCATCCTTATCTCAATGGAGGTCAAGCTCAAGCAAAGTCCACCTGGATTAATTTTTTTTTTAAATCTGTTGTGTCTAATTCAGTTCAATCAAATGTGAAGGAAATGATAAAGGCCCATTATTTGTAAGGTTAGCAGATATTTGGTTTCCCAAGGCAGAACATTTAAAATTACATTTCAAAGCAAAGTGAAGGGACTGAACTTGACTGGTAATAACTGAAATTATCAAGGAACTAATTGCTCTTGCATATCTAGGAACTGGATTCCTGCAAACACACAGCTTCTGTTCCTGAGCCAGGTTTATATAAAGTGGTGACTGCGATCCCTCCTCCAGCCTACACTGTGGAGTTACTAGGCTGTTGGGTCTTCATTTCATGATGCTCTCAAGGAAAGGAGAGGGGTACTTCAGCCACCATAATAACCTCCCTCATCCTTTCTTCACTATTAGAATTCCAGCTGAACCAAGGGACACCCTTGCAAATCTCACACTTAGTGATCATGACCCACTAGACATTGCCTGCCTAAGAGATTTTTAGAGTTCGTGATTTTATAATTACTCTCAGTATCAATGTCATTGTATTTATTTTGAGTGTACAGTTTCAAAAATAAAATACAATGCACTATTTTTATTTGTTTTAAAATCACAACCTAAGCACTATAGCATATCAAATAATGCACACAGAATAAACTGTTACGTGACACTTCAGTTTTTTTTTTTTGCAGTTTTGTCCTGGGCTGGGTTTGAACCTGCCACCTCCGGCATATGGGGCCAGTGCCCTACTCCTTTGAGCCACAGGCAATGCCCAGGTTTAGCTAAATATGTCCCTCAAAAATAGTGGAAAAGCAATGTAGAATATGCAAATGTGGAAAAAGTAGAACAACAATTAAACTCAATAATCCAATGAATTTCAGGAGGTTTTTTGTAGTGGATAATGAATGCACTCTCGACTAAGTCTCTATAGTTATAACTATATCTCTATTGCCTTCTTTTTGAATTTTTGACCTGCTTTGATGATAAGATTTGGTCCATTAACATTCTTAATGTTGCCCCACCTTTCACAGCTCGTATTCTGAATCAAAATCTGAATTCTCTCAGCTGATTTATCACAACGGTCCAACGTCCACAAGAAAGCACTTAACTCTTCTTAGACATATTTTCTTTGTGTATTTCAATTGTTCTACCTATTTAAATGTAGAATATCAGGATTAAATGATTATCATTGATAAAATTTCTTATGGAATTAAATATAACCCCCAATAAAACATTCCTGTAATAAAATTATATGAAATTAAAGACTGTTTAATCCTTGCCTTCCCAGACTAATCAAAATGCTACCTTTCTTTTTCTTTCTTCCAAAAATATCTCAAAAACTATTACCCACAAAAGATTTCCTTGGCAATTTCAATGGGATTTTTAAAATGTAAATATTTTAACTTTATCCAAATTATCTCTTTAGAAAGGAATGGGAGAAGAAAGAAAAAAACTAACATGCCCCCAAACACCAAATTTGTGTGTGCTTTAAACTTTTTTGACCTTTAAGTAAGTACCTAATGATATCCCCAAAACACGTGCAACCAAATAGTTATCAAAAGCCTCATTTTACTACTAGGAAATAAGGATAACAGAGTTGAAGTACATTGCCAAACTTCAATCCAGCTGTCTTCCTACAAACTTTAATATACACTTTTGACCCATAGATTTTATTTTACAAGTTGAATTTGGTTTCATATCCTGTTCTATTTGCAGAAACTGCCCTAAAAAAAAAAAGCAACCTATGATTAGGAAAAGTTATCAGATGCAAACTACCACTTAGACAATTTCTTAAAATAAAGGGGGCAAAAAGATAAGAAGCACATCCAACTTCATCACTATTTAAATAATGGTGCTAAGTATTCTAAGTTAACTGGCCTATTGGTAGACGTTTGAAAACTATTAACATTAAAAGTATAGGCCATTTTAAGTCTTCAATAAAAAGTATTATTACATTCAATTTAGATATTTAAATGCTCATGCATTAGTGATCTTTTGCACCTTAAAAATCAATCATACCTTTTAAAAACCTGGTTTCATGATATGAATCTAACTGTTCAAATTCCTATCCATCATTCTGTTTATCCTCTCAAAGACAATGTGAGGTAAGAGGTGGAGGGAAAAGAATACCATCTAGAGGTTAGGATGTTCAAATTCCAATTTTGAATGTTTTTCTAATTACAAAGGGTAAAAATTGTATAATATTTATTGCCTTACATGTAAACAAGTAGATTAATACTTTAGTATTTCTAAATCTCTGTTGTCTGAAATATTATTTGCAATTATTGTGCCTAAGTAAATGCACATCTTTCCTAGTACACCAACACAATGCGCTATAACTTGTATTCAAAAAAAAAGCCAATTTCCATTTAATTTACAAAAGTATAAACTACAGAATCCTCCTTAATGTCAACCTCCAGTAGGATCTTTATTTACAATCTTTGTGATTTATGCATAGCTTTTTAATATGATAGCTATCCCTCAAACTATACTTCTAATCATAAAAATAATTCTATTTTCTTTTGACAAAGAAGCTACATCATATGATTACTAAATGGCAAGAAGAGAATAGAATAAGAATCTTTCATATTCCTACTATTATTCATGACCTTTAGGAATTAAAAAGAGACACTTATGACATTTTACTGAAGACTACAGTTACTGCACCATTTCCTCTGCTTGGAATATGCTTCATTTCTCTAAAATAAAACACAGTGACAGGGCGTGATGGCAAAGAACAGTGGGTTAGATTAATGAATCTAAAAGTAAGGTGAGAATATACTTGGAGATTATTCTTCTTCTGATGTGAAGATGGACATTTCTTCACTAGTCAATAGTTACTGCACAGCAGTAGAATTTATTTGGCCTTCAAGAAGGTTGGGTATTTGATATTAGCCTAGTTAGTTCTCATGAGAGAAAACTAATTTTTTGATCACCTGTTGAAGGCTATGTTAGCCAGAATAGTGGTTACACTTGTTAGAACATTTAACACTGATGGTGACCCGTTTCCACTACTTAGACCAAATAAATCAGAAGTTCAGGTTTGGGAGCCCAGGAGGAGTATATTTGGAATGGTCTTTATGAAACTAGGGTTAAGACTAGGGAAATTGTTTCTCAGACTTGGCTGTGTATCAGATGTTCCTGATGAAACAGAAACAACGCCTAACCCATCCAGTGATTCTGGTGTGTTGGATATGGCAAGGAAAGGGAAATTTAATAACCATGCCAGGTATTTCTGAAGTAAGTGATCCATAGGCTGTAATGTAAATTAATGTCCTAAACATTAGTCCCTAAGGTGCACACATGATGACATACACCTGTGATAAAGAAAGTGCGTTGGGATCTGTAGCCAGCTTTCAGCAGAGGTTCCCATCCAGAAGGAGAGTTAAAGGACAGAAACTCAGCAAGAAAGCCGATGGTTGGGATCTGAGCCAAAAGAAAAGGTCAAAGAGTGCACATCAACCTGCTGGGGCGACCTGAGACCCCAAGGACACAAACAAAAAGGTACAGAGCACATCACCAAACAGACGGGAATCCCCTCCCCCATGAGAGAGGTTTGCAGTATACTCCATACCTCCTTACGAACAAGCGAGCTGAGTTCGGATGTCCTCCCACTCTACCCCACGGGAGAGACCCTCTAAAAACCAGACCTCCTTCCTCTACTAGGGTGCCGTGGCACTCTCCAGCCAGGCACAAAACTGTATATACTTTCCACCTGCAAGTTGGTGTTCCTGGTGTTCCCCTCCACTCTCACCCCTAGGTCTGGAGGCCTGTTCCCCACAGAGTCCAGATTCTTGGAGATTTTCTCGAGGGGTGTGAATAGGCGCAAACTTGCTGAACTGTGCTGGTTTTCCGGCTCAGAGTGTTTCAGGGAGAGAGCTGTGAGGAGACCTGGCTGGTGGGAAGGTCTCCTGAGGCACAAAACAGCAACCAGCTCCGGGAACAATGGCTAGAAAGCTGCACCCCTGGGGATGTTTTGAGGAGACACGCCCAGTCTTCTGGATGGCCAGGGGAAGTGGCGGCTTCTCTGGTGCCAGTGCCAGCAGAGCGGACTGGCAACCAAGGCACGTGAAGGATTTGTTAGAGGCGGTACCGGCTAGGACACAAAGCAGGGATTAGAATACTCGCAGAGGGGCTGCTTTGCTTAACCTGGCCCTCAGGGGATGAAAGCTGAGAAAAAGGGCTGGAACTCACAGACAGAGTAAAACTCATTTGCAGTCCCAATCTGATCAGGGAAAATGGCCTTGACAGAAATAAATTCTGTGAACTTGTTCTGTTCCAGCAGCAACATCAATCAGAGACAGGGCTGGAACTGAGTGAAACGCCCCAGCCCCTGTTAAGTACCCAGGTTGTCAGGCCCCACCTCCCCCTGCCAAACAGTGACAGGGAGTAGTGGACTGGTTGTGGAACAACAGATCTCACTGTGAACCAGGCAGGCGCAAACCTCTGGAGCATCAGCGCATTGGAGGAAACTGGATCACAACTGTTACCACTGACTGGGTGTGACAGAGGGACAAGGTGGGGAAGGAGGCATCAACCTTCCCAGACTAATTTACTGGCTGGGGGGGTACCCTCCTGAGCTCACAGAGCATCGAAGTGAATTATACAAGAACTTACAGCAGATCCCTGCTATCTAGTTGCCAGAGACTTTTTTAACTTTTCCATTTGAGATTGGTACTGGCTAGGATAATTCATTAGCACCTCTTCAGTTGGGCTAATCACCCGAGGACTTTCCAAAGTGGTACCCTGGATGTGTGGTAGTGGGAAGGTTTGATTTGGCTTTTTCAATTGTTGCCTGTAGGGGGTGCAGCGACTTAACTCTGGTATTCCTTCACAGCTCAGATTTCAATCCAGAGTAACAGATTCTCTAGGGTCTAAAGACCAGCTGAAAATAAACAGAGCCACTTAACCCCACCACACCAAGAAGGTCCCCAGTTTTACAAGCAGTGGCAAAACTCGAGGGGAAAAGGTACAGACGCCAGCCTAAGCTTTTAAGCAAAGAACTGGTCAATCACTACTCCTAGAACTCCCAGCCCAAA
>CAUYON010134150.1:0-11265 GCA_963573935.1 Arctocebus calabarensis
TTTCCAGACGTGCCAAGAGATTCTGAAATTCAGATAGCAGACAGTTTCAGAACCCCAGCACGACTCAACCCGAATAAGACATCCCCCAGGCACATCATAATTAAGTTCACTAAAGTAAATATGAAGGAGAAAATTTTGAAAGCAACCAGAAGGAAGAAATCAATCACCTACAAGGGGAAGATAATAGAATAACTGCAGACCTCTCTGATCAAATCTTTCAAACCAGAAGAGAAAAGTCATCAACTATTAATCTCCTAAAACAAAATAACTTTCAACCCGGGATCCTGTATGCAGCCAAACTGAGTTTCATTTATGATGTAGAAATTAAATACTTTAATGATAGCCACCTGTTGAAGAAATTTGCTGTAACCAAACCAGCTCTCCAGGATATTCTCAGACCTATCCTCCACAATGACAGGTGTAATCCTACAATGCAAAAGTAAATTCATCCAGAAATGTTTTAGCAAATTCTAACTTCCACAACGATGAAAAGATTAAAAATTTCCACTAGATTTTCTAAAGATTTATCAATATTTTTAATTAATGTGAATGGTTTAAATTGTCCTCTAAAGAGGCATAGTTTGGCTGACTGGATACAAAAATTCAGGCCGGATATCTGCTGCATATAAAAATCTCATCTTACCTGAAAAGAAAAATTTAGACTCAAGGTGAAGAGATGGTCATCTTTATTCCAGGCAAATGGAAAACAGAAAAAAGCGGGTCTTACAAACTTATTTGCAGATACAATAGGCTTTAAACCAACCAAAGTAAGGAAAGATAAAGATGGACATTTCATATTTGTTAAAAGTAATACTCAATATGATGAGATTTCAATTATTAATATTTATGCACCCAACCAGAATGCACCTCAATTTATAAGAAAAACTCTAATAGACACGAGTAACTTGATTTCCTCCAGCTCCATAGTAGTTCGAGATTTTAATACTTCTTTAGCAGTGTTAGATAGATCCTCTAAGAAGAAGCTAAGTAAATAAATTTTAGATTTAAACTTAACCATTCAACATCTGGATTCAACAGACATCTACAGAACATTTCATATTAATAAATTGAATACACATTCTTCTCATCAGCCCATGGAACATACTCCAAAATTGATCACATCTGAGGTCACAAGTCTAATCTCAGCAAATTTAAAAGAATAGAAATTATTCCTTGCATCTTCTTGGACCACCATGGAATAAAAGTTGAACTCAACAATAACAGGAATCTGCAAACTTACAAAAACATGGAAGCTAAATAACCTTATGCTGAAGGATAACTGGATCATAGATGAGATTAAAAAGGAAATTACCAAATTTTTGGAACAAAATGACAACGAAGACATGAATTATCAGCACCTCTGGGATACTTCAAAGACAGTCCTAAGAGGAAAATTTATAGCACTGCAAACCTTCCTCAAGAAAACAGAAAGGGAGGAAGCTAACAACTTAATGGGACATTGCAAGCAACTGGAGAAGGAAGAACATTACAACCCCAAACCCAGCAGAAGAAAAGAAATAACCAAAATTAGAGCAGAATTAAATGGAATTGAAAACAAATGAATTATAGAACAGATCATTAAATCAAAAAGTGGTTTTTTTGAAAAGGTCAATAAGATAGATAAAACTTTGGCTAACTCAACCAGGAAAAAAAGAGTAAAATCTCTAATTTCTTCAATCAGAAATGGTAATGATGAAATAAAACAGACCCCTCAGAAATCAAAAAAATACTCAATGAACACTATAAGAAACTTTACTCTCAGAAATATGAAAATCTGAAGGAAATTGACCAATACTTGGAAGCATGACACCTACCATGACTTAGCCAGAACCACATGGAAATGTTGGGCAGGCCTATATGAAGTTCTCAAATAGCATCAACTTATCCCAGGATCTCAAGGCTCATTCAATATACATAAATCTATAAATGTAATTCAGCACATAAACAATTTAAAAAATAGAGACCATATGATTCTCTCAATTGATGCAGAAAAAGTTTTTGACAACATCCTGCATCCCTTCATGATCAGAACACTTAATAATTATTATAGAAGGGACATTGCTTAAACTAATGGAAGCCATCTACAGCAAACCCACAGCCAATATCGTATTGAATGGAGTTAAATTGAAGTCATTTCCACTTAGATCAGGAACCAGGAAAGGTTGCTCATTATCTCTGCTCTTCAACATTGTAATGAAAGTTTTAGCCATTGCCATTAGGGAAGAAATGGTGATCAAGTGATTCCACATAGGGTCAGAAAGGATTAAACTTTCACTCTTCACAGATGATATGATTGCATATCTGGAAAACACCAGGGATTCTACTACAAAATTTTAGATGTAATCAAGGAATACAGCAATGTCTCAGGCTACAAAATCAACACTGATAAATCTGTAGTCTTTATATACACCAATAATAGCCAAGCCAAAAAAACAGTCAAGGACTCTATTCCTTTGGCAGTAGTACCAAAGAAGATGAAATATTTGGGAGTTTACCTAACAAAGGATGTGAAAAATCTCTGTAAAGAGCAGTAGAAACTTTTAGAAAAGAAATAGCTGAAAATGTTGAAAAATGGAAAAACATAACATGCTCATGGCTGGGAAGAATCAATATTGCTAAAATGTCCATACTATCCAAAGCAATATATAATTTTAATGCAATTCCTATTAAAGCTCCATTGATATATTTTAAAGATCTTGAAAAAATAATACTTAGTTTTATATGGAATCAGAAAAAACCTCGAATAGCCAAGGCATTACTCAGAAATAAAAACAAAGCAGGAGGAATCACGCTACCAGAGCTGAGACTGTACTATAGATCAATAGTGATCAAAACAGCATGTTACTGGCACAAAAGCAGAGAGATAGATGTTTGGAACAGAATAGAGAACCAAGAGATGAATCCAACTACTTACTGCAGTTTGCTCTTTAACAAGCGAATTAAAAACATTCAGTGGGGAAAAGATTCCCTATTTAACAAATGGTGCTGGGAGAACTGGCTGGTGACCTGTAGAAGACTAAAATTGAACCCACACTTTTCACCACTACCGAAGATAGGCTCACGTTGGATTAAAGGTTTAAACTTAAGACACGAAACTATACAAATTCTAGAAGAAAGTGCAGGGAAAACTCTTGAAGGAATCGGCTTGAGTGAATATTTTATTAGGAGGACTCCCCAGGCAATTGAAGCAGTATCAAATACATACTACTGGGACCTGATCAAACTAAAAAGCTTCTGTACAGCCAAGAACATAGTAAATTTAGCAAGGAGACATTCCTCAGAATGGGAAAAAATATTTGCAGGTTATGCCTCTGACAAAGGTTTAATAACCAGAATCCACAGAGAACTCAAACATATGAGCAAGAAAAGAACAAGTGTTCCCATCTCAGGATGGGCAAAAGACTTTAAGAGAGACTTCTCTAAAGAAGACAGGCACACAGCCTATAGAAATGTGAAAAAATGCTCACCATCTTTAATCAGCAGAGAATTGCAAATCAAAATTACTTTGAGATATCACATAACTCCAGTAAGATTAGCCCACATAACAAAATCCCCAAACCAGAGATGTTGGCGTGGATTTGGAGAAAAGGGAACACTTCTACACTCCTGGTGGGAATGCACACTAATATGTTTCTTTTGCAAGGATGTTTGGAGAATACTTAGAGATCTAAAAATTGACCTACCATTTGGTCCTATAATGCCTTTACCAGGTAGATACCCAGAAGACCAAAAATCACATTATAACAAAGACATCTGTACCAGAATGTTCATTGCAGCCCAATTCATAATTGCTAAGTCATAGAAGAAACCCAAGTGCCCATCAATCCACAAATGGATTAATAAAATGTGGTACATGTATAACATGGAATATTATGCAGCCTTAAAGAAAGATGGAGACTTTACCTCTTTCATGTTTACATGGATGGAACTGGAACATATTCTTCTTAGCAAAGTATCTCAGGAATAAAAGAAAAAAAAATCGAATGTACTCAGCCCTACTATGAAGCTAATTTATACCTTTCGTATGAAGGGTATAACCCAACTATAGCACAAGAATATGGGGAAAAGGGCAAGGGTAGGGAAGGGAGGGGGAAGGTTGGGGTAGAGGGAGGGTAATTGGCGGGACCACACCTATGGTGCATCTTAGAATGGTACAGGCAAACCTTACTAAATGCAGAATACAAATGTCTTCATATAGTAACTGAGAAAATGCCAGGAAGCGTATGTTAATCAGTTTGATGAAAATAGTTCAGATTGTATATGAAACCAGCACATTGTACCCCTTGATTTCACTATTGTACACAACTATGATTTAATAATAAAGACAATTAAAAAAGACAAATACAGCTAGACAGAGAACATTTTTTAGCCAAATGTACATAGATGTATTAGACCTATCCCGGGTCCATATTCAATATGTCTAAAGTAGGGCCAATTATTAGCAATGATAAAAACAGACAATTTATGTGAAAATGATTTTAAAGAGTTACATTCTATTGATTGTTTTAAATCTTATTCTTTCTTGTATACAAGAGGTACACAGCTTTATACTTTCTTGTAAGTAGGAAATCTTGAGTTTACATATTAAAGCATCTCTCTAGTTTGTTAAATTAACCTTCTATGGGCCTACAAATGGTACAACCATTCTATTATTTTGCTCAGTGGCTGTCTTCCAGGAGAGAGTACTCATTCAATACAATTCAGCATATTAATTGAGATTCCAGTTTGCAAACAATGTAGTAGACAGTTCAGTGGATTCAGAAATTAGTGACATATGCACAACTCTTGTACTTAGAAAGTTTAAACCAAAATAATGTTAAATGGACAATTATTTATGAACAAATATGATATTAGCACAAATCATTACAAAGGACAATTTTTAAAATATACTTGGTTTCCCATAATAGTTATACAAATCAAATGACGTAGATTTATGTAAACAGTCCTGTAAATTATTCAGCTTTTGAAATGTTCTGTATGTATCACTTTCTCATATAGCATTTCTCTTCTTTTCACTTTTTTAAATATACAGTTTCTTATGGACTACAAAGAGTATTTACCAATGTGGTATTCTGATTTTCTAGATTTCAGTTATATCTTACCTTACTTTGAACTTTCAAGGCTAAATATTGCAAAACTTGCAATCTATTCATACATGAAAAATGGCCCATCCATTTACTTATAGATTCTTATTTATTATTACAGATATAAAATGATTCTGTTCCCAAGTATAACGTTACCAAAATAACAACGTATACAATTCAAAGGTTATTGTCTACATAGAAATTGAAAGAATTTTGAATGTTGCTAAAAATAATATTTTGATTTTAAAAGCTCTTTCACCCAAGAAAGTCAAAGTACCTTCAGTGGTATTTAATTTCTCAGAAAACTGAAGTGAGAAATACCTTCATGAATATTCATAATATTGTTTATCTTCTTCAGCCACATTCATTTAATTGCTTATGGGTCTGGGTAATAATATCTGCAAACATTATAGGTGAAGTAAGTGTTATTTTAAAAAGATAATATATCTTGGGATTATAAAATATATCAGGTACATTCTAAAACATTTGAAAAATATAGGAAACTAAAATTTTTTAAAAATTAACAACCACATTTCTGCATCCAGAAATATCATTATTTAAGACACTGTCCTATGTTTTCCACTTTGTGTGTGAATATATGTTAACAATTGTGACCATTCTGCTCACAGTCCTATACCCTGCTTTTTAATTTACATGATGTGAATTTTACAGTATAATAAATACAGTTGGCCCTCAATATCTATGGATTCTACATCCATGGATTCAACCAACTGTGGACTAAACATACAGTAAAAAGCAAAAATACAAATAATACAAATCTTAAAAACAATACAACTACTTTTACAGCATTGACATTGTATTAATTATTCTAAGTAATATAGAGATGATTTGACATTCACAGGAGGATATGCAGAAGTTATATGAAAATATTAGCCATTTTATACAAGGGACTTGAGCATCTTTGAATTTTGCTATCTGCAAGAGATCCTGGAACCAATCTCCTGTAGGTAACAAGGAGCAACTGTATTCTTCAAAAAACTAAACATACCATGCTCATGGTTGGGAAGAATCAACATTATTAAAATGACCATACTGCCCAAAGCAATATAAAAATTTAATGAAATCCCTAATAACCTCTATCCTACTTTAAAGACCAGGAAAAATAATGCTTCATTTAATATGCAATCAGAAAAAAACCTAGAATAGCCAAGACATTACTAACAAATAAAAACAAATAAGGAGAAATCAAGCTACAAAACTTCAGACTATTCTATAAATGTATAGTGATAAAAACAGCATGGTACTGGCACAAAAACAGAGAGGTAGATGTATGGAACAGAATAGAGAACCAAGAGATGAACCCATCTATTTACTGTTATTTGATCTTTGACAAGCCAATTAAAAACATTCAGTGGGGAAAAGATTCTCTATTTAACAAAGGATGCTGGGTGAACTGGCTGGCGACCTGTAGAAAAGAAAGTGGACCCACACCTTTCACCTTTAACTAAGGTAGATTCTCACTGGATTAAAGATTTAAACTTAAGACATGAAACTATAAAAATACTAGAAGAAAGTGCAGGGAAAACTCTTGAAGGAATCAGGCTGGGCAAATATTTTATGAGGAGGACCCCCCAGGCAACTGAAGCAGCATCAAAAATACACTATTGGGAGTTCAAACTAAAAAGCTTCTGCACAGCCAAAAACACAGTTAGTAAAGCAAGCAGACAGCCCTCAGAATGGGAGAAAACATTTGCAGTTTATGTCTCCAACAAAGGTTTAATATCCAGAATACACAGAGAACTCAAAGGTATTAGCAAGAAAAGAACAAGTGATCCCAACTCAGGGTGGGCAAGGAACCTGAAGAGAAACTTCTCCAAAGAAGACAGGCACACTGCCTACAGACAAATGAAAAAATGCTCTTCATCTTTAATCATCAGAGAAATGCAAATCAAAACTACTTTGAGATATCATCTAACTCCAATCAGATTAGCCCACAAAACAAAATCCCAAAACCAGAGATGTGGTGTGGATGTGGAGAAAAGGGAACACTACTACATTGCTGGTGGGTAATCCTGTCCTTTTGGAAAGATACCTGGAGAATACTTAGAAATATAAAAATAGAAATACCATTCAATCCTATAATTCCTCTACTAGGTATATATCCAGAAGACCAAAAATCACATTATAACAAAGATTTCTGTATCAGAATGTTTATTGCAGCCCAATAATTGCTAAGCCATGGAAAAAGCTCAAGTGCCCATCAACCCACGAATGGATTAATAAATTGTGGCATATGTATAGCATGGAATACTATGCAGCCTTAAATAAAGATGGAGACTTTACCTCTTTCATGTTTACATGGATAGAGCTGGAAAATATTCTTCTTAGTAAAGTATCCCAAGAATGGAAGAAAAAGTATCCAATGTACTCAGCCCTACTATAAAACTAATTTATAGCTTTCATATAAAAGCTATCACCCAATTACAGCACAAGAATATGGGGAAAGGGGTGATGGAGGGGAGGGGAGGCGGAGGATGGGTGGAAGGAGAGTAATTGGTGGGTCCACACCTATGGTGCATCTTAGAAGGGTACAGGTGAAATTTACTAAATGTGGAATATAAATGTCTGTACAATAACTAAGAAAATGCCATGAAAGCTATGTTAACCTGTTCGATGAAAATATTTCAAACTGTATATAAAACCAGCACATTGTACCCCATGATTACATTTATGTACACAATTGTGATTTAATTAAAAAAAAAAAGTCATGCTCCGATAAACAACAGGTCCTACTCAGTATTTTTTCTAAGGAAAGTGAGTCTGATGAAGGACATTTATAGGGTTGAATGAAGAACATATATTTGAAGCCAAAGTTGAATTGCTCACTGTAAGAAAGGAAAGGCTAAGCAGTAATCTTCATTCTTATTTTTTTCTGCTTCTAAATAAATGTTGAACAAACATTTGAAGTGCAATAGACTCAAAGTCAGTTGTCTGATCAGCCTACCCAGAAATTTCACTGAAGCCCTGGACTAAAGCACTCAACCAGAAAAAAAAAAAGAAAAAAATCACTACTTTTGCCCTAGTTGAATAGTTTTTTGAGACTTTGTCTCCATATTCAAAATTGTCTTTTCTGTTTGTCCATGTTTTTTTTTTAATCTGTGATGCACTTTGTACTTTTCTAATGACTTGCCTCAAGTTCAGTCATTCTATTTTCTGTTGCTTTTTGTGAAATCTATCAATTTGAGTACTTTTTTTCTTTTTAATGTTTGGGATTCATTGAGGGTACAAAGAATTATGTTACACCGATTGCAGTTGTTAGGTAAAGTCCCTTTTATAATTCTGTCCTGCCCCCAAGAGGCGTGCCATATTTACTATGACCCCCATCCCCCTCTCTTCTCTCCTCTTCCCTACCCCACCCCTTATGTTAATTCAACTACTGCATTCATATTAGAATAGAGTACACTAGATTCTTGCTTCTCCATTCTTGTGATGCTTTAGTAAGAAAAATGTGTTCCACCTCCATCCAGGTTAATACAAAGAGGCAAAATCTCCATCGTTTTTTAATAGCTGAATAGTATTCCATGGTATACATATCCCTTGTTAATCCATTTCTGGCTTGGTGGGCATTAAGATTATTTCCATGTTTGGGGGACTGTAAATTGAGCTGCAATAAATAGTCTAGTGCACATGTCCTTATGATAAACTGATATTTTTTTCTTTTAGGTAGATGCCTAGTAATGGAGTTACAGGATCAAATAGGAGGTCTTAAGTTGAGTTCTTTGAGGATTCTCATACTCCCTTCCCAAAGGGTTGCATTAGTTTGCAATCCCATCAGCAGTGTAAAAGAGTTCCCTTCTCTCCATTTCCAGTCAGCATCTGCAGCTTTGAGACTTTATGATGTGAGACATTCTCACTGGGTGAGGTGATAACTCAGGGTGGTTTTGATTTGCATTTCTCTGATGATCAGGGAAGATGAGTATTTTTTCAAATGTTTGTTAGCCATTCGTCTGTCTTCCTCAGAGAATGTTCTGTTCATATCTCTTGCCCAGTGGTAGATGGGATTGTTTGCTATTTTTTTGTTAATTAATTTGAGTTCTCTGTAGATTCTAGTTATCAACCCTTTGTCAGATTGATACCCTGAAAATCTTTTCCCATTCTGAAGGTTGTGTTTCTGCCTTACTTGTTGTTTCCTTGGCTATGCAGAAGCTTTTCAACTTAAGTCCTATTTGTTAATTTTGGTTGATGTTGTGATGGCTGCCAAAGTCTTTGTCTTAAAATCTTTCCCCAGTCCAATATCATATAGCGTTTTCTCTACACTTTCTTCTAATATTGTTTATCATTTTGTGTCTTATATTTAAGTCTCTTACTCATTTTGAGTCAATTTTTGTAAGGCGTGACATGTGTCAGTCAAGTTTCAATATTCTACATGTGGTTTTCCCAGCACCATGTCTTGAACTTAAAACAAAACATAGAAGAGATTTTCAATGATGGTATTTCCCACAAGAAAAGATGGTTAGTCTTTCTTCTGCTAGCCAAAGAACACTGGTTGTGAGTTGCTGATGATAATCTTGATGTAGCCATGGTAGTTACATAATGAGAAGGTGATTATTTGGGGAAAATGCAGTCTTCCTTCTCCCTAGACTGCATGACTGCCCTTGGAAATCCTCATAAATCTTTACCTCCTCAGCGTTGTAGAACTATAAACACTTAACCTCTTTTTGAGTTTTTTTTGACCTTGCTATTTAGTTCTTACCTTGGGTGGCTTCAGATTTTGACAAATATCTTGAGAAAGACAGGCACTGTATGTTCTTTTGAGGCCCCTCAATTCTCTGATTTTATCACACCAGCCCTCCTCAATTACCAAAAAACTAGGCTTTTTCTTTGCACCTTACCAATGGTCCTCTCCTGAGGTTCAAGCTGGAATATCAGTCTCTAACCACAGACCTAGGGAAAAAGTTTTATTCATCAAGGGTGAAGATAAATTTGTCAGTCCTACAAGTACTTTCAACTCTCGCCAGATGTTTTCATGCACCTTCTTTTGCCCCACCCTTGGCAGGAGTTTATTTCTTGAACAGCACATGAATGGATGGAATGTACTTTGCTTTTACAAAGTTTTTGCTTAAATCTGTGTTGCTTCAAAATTCAGGACAGATCAGAGTTAAAAACCACACAGACATTTCAGAATCTTTAAGTTTTATTTTTGTTTCTCTAGCCCCATAGGATTGTTAAAAAGCTCCCTTACTTCGTTCTTAGCAGCGACCCTCTGTCTGGGCCTAACCCTTATTTATAACTCATAGCCTGTGTGCAGATTCAGTAAGTGCTCCTCAGGGACCACTGCAGAGACTATGCTCACTTCTGAAAAGTCTTCCCTGCTATTTTTATAATTAATTGATTTCTCTATTTGTTTTTAGAAGAAGTCTTGCCCTGCTGTGACCTATTTCACCCTTCCTGGAAATGGAAGGTTTCCATTGTTTTGAATTTCCATTACCCAAACGAAACCCTCATTTGTTTGTAAAGTATGTTAGACTAGCAAATGATATATAGTATATAGAATAACATGTCAAACACCAGTGTATCCTTTACCCACCTTAAAAAGTAAATGTTTGTAAGTCAACCCACTTCCCAACTTAATAAATGATTGTGAGTACAACTGAAAGTCCTTGTATATAAGTCTCTCATTCCGAATTATTCTTTACCTTGAGTTTAATAATAATTATTCATATATACATCTTTACATCCTTTTCTGATATTTACCTACATCCATGTATCCATGTGCATTCATATTTATAATTTATTAATATGTTTGTATGTGTTTAAACATGTTATAAATGACTTACACATCATAATACCTTGTGCAAGTAGCTTTTAAAAAATTCCTCATCCTTGTTTTGAAAGGTAAATTATGTAGATATGTGTAATTTTTGTTCTATACCAGGGGTCCTCAAACTATGGCCTGTGGGCCACAAGCATTGGTGTGAATTGTATTTTTTCCCGTTTTGGTTTTTACTTCAAAATAAGATATGTGCAGAGTGTATAGAAATTTGATCAGAGTTTTTTTTTTTAAACTAGTCCAGCCCTTCAACGGTCTGAGGGACAGTAAATTGGCCCTCTATTTTAAAAGTTTCAGGATGCCTGTAATCTAGACTTTTCCACTGAACATTTACATTGTTTCTGTTCTCTGTCATCGCAATTAATGCAGTATGAATGCCCATATGTAAAC
>CAUYON010134151.1:0-43083 GCA_963573935.1 Arctocebus calabarensis
GCGCCTGTGGTCCCAGCTACTTGGGAGGCGGAGGCAGGAGACTCGCTTGAGCCCAGGAATTGGAGGTTGCTGTGAGCTGTGATGCCACGGCACTCTATCCAGGGTGACAGCTTGAGGCTCTGTCTCAAAAAAAAAAAAAAAAACCCTGCAGGAAATGGGCAGGCACTCCTGGGAATGACATGGCCAGATCCATGGCTCTTTCAGAAGGACTGGGTGGCAGCAGTGTGAGGGGCTGGCAGGAGTTCCAGTTGGGAACTGTGTAGATGAGAAAAGATGGGGGTGCCCCCGGGATAGCAGCTGGAGCACTACGAGGATGACTCTGAGAACATTTAGGTGTGAAGGTAAATGACCTTTACATGCAGATAAGGTCAGACGGTCAACCAGCCCTGGGCCCCCGAGGGAGGGAAGAACTAGGCTCCTTCCTGCTTTCTGATCTGAGTATCTGCTTGGCTGATGGAACCCTAGACAGTGGACAGCCGTGGCTGGGAGCATTGCTGAGGCAAAGATGATGGACTTGGGCTCAGAACTCCATGGACTTTGAGGTAACAGGTGAGGGCCCTCAAGTGGAAATATCCACGAGTTCCTTGGCTGTGCTAGCCTGTAGGTTCAGAATGAGATGCCCAGAAAAAGAATCTTATCCTACCCTTGCTGGCTTTCTCCCAGTAACTAAATTCTGTTTGTTTTATACCCAATGAATGGGGAGTGGCTGGGATAATGTCATAGATTAACACTACCAAAGCCATGTGCAGCCCCAGCCTGACTCCTGTGTGGCCTCCCCTCTCCCTGCTGAGTTGTGCTTGGTGAAGCAGAAGCACCCGACTCCCTCCCCTCTGCTTCTGCCTACTAACCGTGCAGTGCATGAGCTCACCTTTATTCTCTCCTTGGAAAGAAAATAGGCAGTGGCATGAAGCACGTCGGCAGAATGTGTAGAATTGTGGTAGGGGTTAGAAGAATGATAATTGGCTTCAATAATTTGTAGCCATGATCTCAGCGTTGACTCAGAACAGTTTAAGAATTCACAGACTCCAAAGCGAGTAAACATTTTAAGACCAAGATAAATCAAAGGCCTATAGAGGAAAACAAAATTAAATGAAGCAAAGAAACAGGGAGTATTTTGAGTCCTGAATAGGCTCAGATCTAACGAGCAAATCTCAGCCTGACTTCGGCAGGTACAGGGCAGTGAAGGGAGGCTGCATGGGCTGTACTGGCCCCTTTCTGGGGTGGCCAACCAGCTCTGGTGGGTGCGCTGCCTCCTCCTCTGGCCTCAGCCCCCTGCGGGCTCCCCACCTGGGGAGGGAAGTTCGCTTACTCTGCCCTTCCTGATTCAAACTCCCATGCGCACTGGTGGATTCCTCAAAAAGCATCCCTTTCCAGGCTGACCTGGTACCACTTTGACCTCTAGCCTCTCCTTTGTTCCTGCTAGATTTACAGCATTGGTTGCTGTCCAACCTAGAAGAAAAACATTTCCTGGGAACTGCATATAAACCAGATATGCTGCAAGCCATGTACTCTCCTCAACACTCTGCAGGTGGGGGTTATGTATGAAGACGGGAAACCAAATTAGGCCCTTCCTTGAGAAGTCACCCTGGCCCAGCATCTGGCCTTTGGTGTAGGTCGTCAAGAAGCTTGCCTCTGCTGAGGCAGTGTCCCTCGTGTACAAACCAGGTGCTCAAACATTCATCTGTTCTGGAGGGTTCTTCTCCACTCCCCTGGGCTGTGCCAGGCGTCAGCAAGGTAACTCATGGCGAGCGTCCGCAGGGCTGGGGTCTGACTTAGGGACTGTTCCCTCAGCCCTTAGAGGGACCTGGTGAATCACCCCATTGCCCAGCAGAGCACACCTGGGCAGACTTAGGGCAGCCCCTCTCCTGTGTGCCCAGCTAAGAGCTCTTCTCTAGGAACAAGACTGAAGGCAAATTGCACCCCTGTTCCCACAATGTATGTCACACCCAGATGAGAATGATGGGGGTCCAGGTGTTCCCATGCCTAAGGTCTGCGGCAGCTCCTAGTACATACACACGTGTGTTTCTAGTAAGTTTTTGTCCTAGGCTCTGAGTAGGGCTCTCTGCTGCTATCTTAACATACTACCACCTACAGGAGAAATCAATAATTCTTCTTCCACTGAAGAAGGCCCTCCGCTATTTGAGAAGTTCCATCACTTTCCATGGATCTACCATCTTGGTCATGGCCAAGCAGCCTCTCTCTCAGGCCCTGGTGACTCAGGGTCACCGACTACCCTGCTACTCCCCCCTCAGCCCCATCTGACCAGGGACCAGCTGTGCACATATCTACACTCCTTGTGGGGTCCTCACACAGGCCCTGGGATCCAGCTCCCCCTCTGTGGAGCTCCCTGCAAACTCACCTTTTGTGGGTGGCAGACTCCAGTTCAAAAATATCAAAGTCCCAGTGTTCTTCGTTCTCCATGGCCCGAGCTATCCGTGGAGGGACATTGTGAAGGGGGAGCGGAGTGATGACATTGTTTGAAACCTGCTGAATGCCTGCAAAGTGAAGTCATTTGGAGAATAAAATTAATAGCCTTTAAAACCATTAAGTGTTTCTAAGGAACAATAGTACTGTATCAGGGACAACTGCTTTGTTTCTGAGGTTTTTATGACTTACCAAGAAAATTATTTAGATACTTTTATCTGAAAAAATTATTTTCATCACTTACCCTAGAATGCAACATTGTAGCTAGTGATACAAAAAAAAAAAAAAAACCCAACCAAAAAACCACTTACTTTTTGTTGAAAGAACATATTCATTCCCTGATAGTCTTCGTAAACCATCCTGAAAAAATAAAGGGAAAAAGAAAAGCCGTGACTATTATTTCCTTCTTGGAAACTCCAGGTGGTCAGCTGCAGGGTCAGCTGAGTGCAGGCCTCTCTACCAACCCACTGCAAGGCAGCCCCGGGCCCAGCAGGGCCAGCCCACGATCACTGCTTACTGGTAAGCACAGCAACACTGGCCCTGCGCCAGGGAGGTGAGGACTCCCCTTCAGGAGAGGTGGCCTCTGAGGCGCATGCCTGCTGCCTGCACCCTGGACTGCTCTGGTTCTTAGGGACAGCACCCTCTGCCCTCTGTCTTCTCCATTTTCTTGCCACCCTCCTCACCCCGAGGATGCTGAGCTTCCTTTGGAACACGAGATCCCTTCTTACCTTCTGCGTGAGCTGACTGCCCCTAGCTGACTCCCCTGGGCTCTTCACCTCTGCTCCCACATTGCTATCCCCAAGTCCAGGGATCCCTCAGCCGCCCCGCTCCCCCAGGTCTGAGGTTTCTGTCGTATTTGCCCTCGTCATTTTCAGCCCCTGCCTACACGCTGGAGGAGCCTCCTGCTCAAATGGAGTTTGAGCTGCTATCATCCCTGAGAACCACTCTACCTTCTATTTTCTTTTATTATTATTTTTGAGACAGAGTTTCACTTTGTCACCCTTGGTAGAGTGCTGTGGCATCACAGCTCATAGCAATTGCTTGGCCTCAAGGCATTCTCTTGCCTCAGTCTCCTAAGTAGCTGGGCCTACAGGCAGCCACCACAATGCCCAGCTATTTTTTTAGAGACGAGGTCTTGGTCCGACTGGTCTCGAACTCCTGATCTCAAGCAATCCACCTACCTCGGCCTCCTAGAGCGCTAGGATTACAGGTGTGAGCCACGGCGCCCGGCCCTTCCTACTGTGTTTTTATAAAATCAAGTGACTTCAGAAATCAGGCCCTGGGAGGAGAGTGAGCGACGGAATGGTGTGTGCGGCACCTTCCAACGTGTACGACACGCGCCCCTTCTAGAGAGATTCCTGAGTGGTGCAGCATGCTGTGAGGGGAAAGTGCCCCAACCCAAGCACCTTTCGGAACGTGTACAACAGGAGAAAGATACTTTTTCTGTCTTGCATTTTGGTGTGGAACAGTGAACATGTTTTTCTTTTATTCATCCCTAGTTTTCAAAATCTTTAGTATACCTAAAAAAGTTCTGTTTACATAAATTACTTGTACATACATTACTGCGTCCCTAGGCAACGCAGGAGAACTAGCTCAGTAGCATCTAAAACACATTCTACTGTCCTGTCCTCCCAGCTGGGGTCTATCAGGAGCTGGTGGCAGCAGGACCCAGCAGAGGGGCAGTGCTGGCCCCAACTGAGCCCTACCGGTCTCTTCAAAGAGCTCTGTTTGAGGAAATAACCTCTGAGTAAATCAACAAGAACAGACAGTCGCTAGCCAGTAGTGGTCACATCCACTCAAAGACACTAAGGTCCCCGACATCTGCTCAGACACTAAGTCCCCCGATATCTGCTCAGACACTGAGCCCCGACATCTACTCACAGACACTAAGCCCCCGACAAGGTCGCTGGCATGAGGGTCATCGTCCTTAGCACCAAACTGTGGTGAGTACAGTTCAGTGGTTCTTAGAATTTCCAGCACACGGTCCAAGGCTTGTGTTACAGGCATGGGACTGCTCTCCTGGGCAGCATTGATAATATTGATTACCTACATTATGGAAAGAACAGACTTGAGTTTTAAAACCTTAGAAACATAGGGAGAGTCACCCAGAGTCAGGCTGGCGATAGCACTTAGTGCTGACTTAAGCCCAGTTAAAATGCTCCTGTCCCCGTGCTCCCTCTTCCCAGGAGGCCGCAACATACAACTGTGGTACATTCTTATGGTCCTGGGTCCCTGTTTCTTCTCACTGGAAAGAATTCTTGGGGAGAAAAAGGGACTTGTGTGCTCAACAGAGAAGGACTACGAACTGCTTCACCTTGGTGATGGGGGCCTCAATCGTCATGGAATGTATTCGGGCCACGGAGGAGTGCCGTCTCTGGCTGGAAGCTGTGGAGAAAGGGATGCACCGGTCAGGCTGTGTGTGAGGTGGGCACCGTGTGCTCAGCTGACCGAGGGCAAGACCAGAACGACAGCTGCCAAGCTCCCTGCCCACCTGCACAGCCCTGGGCTCTGGCATCTACCAGTTCTGCTCCTTGTGGCACTAGGATGCACATGTCCCCGATGGACTGAGTTTCTGATGTCACAGGCCATAGAGAAAACAGAGGAAACAATCTAGCAAGTCAAGGCCAAACAGCCTCTTTTTGTGTCTCTAACAATAAGTCTTTATAATCATTTAGCTTGCCATTTTCCAGGAGGAAAACTATTCTGGAAGACAGTGCCAGTGGGCTCCTTGTGTCATAGATGGCAGGAGCAATAAATTCAACCACCAGTCACAAAAATACGGGAGTTTCTGGTTCAAGTTTTGAGGGCATCTTTTGATACTTTCCACTGCTATTTTTAATTAGATAAATATCTTAAATGAGACAGCAAATCTTAGGTGCTACAGTTTGTTAATTTTGTGTTGTTCCTGTCAAGACATGGTTTCTTTGAGGTGAGGGAAGACGGTCAAGGACAGGCAGGAAATGAGTATTTACAGAGTCCGGTGTGTCTCGGTGAACACAGTCAGCCCATATGTTGCTTACCAAGGGACTGTCTCACAGACTGACACGGCCAGGGAAGAGGCTGACACGCAAGGAGGGACGCTGTTCCAGATTAATTTGGCATTTGAGACCAGCAAACCTTAAATCTGATTTTGGGGACCAGGATAGGGTGTGAACTTTCCATTTCACCAAACAAGGTCCTTAAACCAAACATAAAAACCACTATCTATTTGCTGAGAGAAAACAAAATGACCTAAATAAATGGGGACATTGCATGTTCACAGTTTGAAAAGACTTAGTGACTGAGATTTCAGTTTTCCCCAAGCTGATTCAAGGCGCTCTGAAAACAAATTCTAGGAGGACATGTGTGCGGGTACGTGTGTCAACTAATAAGTTGATTTTAAGTGTTATTGTTATGCAGAAATGCAAAGAACCTAAAATTGCCAAGACACTGAAGAACGAGTGTATATACCCAGCTACCACGACTGACTGTAAGTGACCCATTACAGCAGCACAGACGACAATAAATGGAAGAGAATAGAGTCTAGAGTCCAGATGGCACAGTCACAGTAACCCGGTTTACAGTAACAGTGCTTACTGCCAAAGGTCTTTTTCCAATATGGTGATAGCAATTAGACTTCTACAATGGGGAAAATACCTTCACAAGACATAAAGATTAATTCGAAATGGATTATACACCTAAAGCAAAAGACAAAACAATTTAGCCTGTAGAAGAAAATAAGAGTATCTGCATTATCTTGGGATAAAGATAGATTTCCTAAACAGGACATAAAAAGCACTAGCCATGGCCAGGCGTAGTGGCTCACGCCTGTAATCCTAGCACTTTGGGAAGCCACGGTGGGAGGATCCCAACAGATAAGGAGTTGGATACCAGCCTGAGGAAAGTCCCTATCTCTAGTAAAAATAGAAAAATTAGCTGGACCTTGTGGCAGGTGCATGTAGTCCCACTGACCACAGAGGCGGAGGCAGAGGCAGAGGCTCAAGGATCGCTTGAGCTAAGTAGTTTGAGGTTGCTGTGAGCCAGACTGAGGCCAGGGTACTCTAGTATGGGCAACATAGCAAGGCTCTTTTATTTCCCCCCCCCAAAAAAAGCACTAGCTATAATAGGTAACACTAATAAAATGAACCTCATTAAAAGTAAGAGGCTCTGTTCTCAAAAGACAATATGAAGAGAGCAAAAGGCAAATCACAGGTGAAGAAAATATATCTGTAATGCACAGAAGACTCATATCTAGACTATATAAAGACTTCCTACAGATCAACAAGAAAAAGACACACGTCCAATTATAAAAATGGGCAAAACAAGCAAACAGTACTTTAAGAAAGAGGCTATCCAAATGGCCAATAAGCATGCAAGAATGTGCTCGACCTCATTAGTCACCAGGAAAATTAACGTTAAGACCATCAGAGTGGCTCTGTTTTAAAAGGTTGGTGTTATCAAGTGGGAGAAATTTTAGATGCACTAGAACTCTGACAGATTAATGAGGATGGTAACACGGTACAATTTGCAGCAGACAGTTCCTCCACAGGGTAGGATACAAGCGCGTCATGGTCACAAAAATGAGCTCTGTGAAGACTTTATTAGCAGTCTCAAAGTGGAGGCAAATGACAAGATGGGCAGGGCTGGGCACTCTGGGAGGCCGAGGTGGATGGAGAGCTTGAGCTCACGGGTTTGAGACCAACCTGATCAAAAAGCAAGACCCTGTCTCTACTAAAAAATAGAAAAACAGACAAGAGGATCACTTGAGCCCAGGAGTTGGAGGTTGCTGTGAGCTATGACACCATGGCACGCTACCCAGGGCAACAGCTCGAGACTGTCGTCTCAAAAACAAAACCAACCAACCAAACAAAAAAAGAAGATGGACAAACATACTGGGGGCATGTTCATAAGGGACACGCTACTGAGCAGTGAGAAGCAATGAGCTACTCACACACCTGACGGGAAGGAATCACAGAAATACTGCCTGAAAGCAGCTGGCCCCAGAAGAATACACATTGTCTGATCCCAATTCTATGAACCATGACAAGCAGCCCAATTAACCTATGAGGCTAAAAATCAGTGGCTGCGTCTGTGTGGTCAGCAGTGTGTCTGTAGGTGTGGATTTTCTGTCTATTTTGGGTGGGGAGCCATTCTTCTCCAGTGCTGCCGTGCTGCTTCCTCACTGACACCACTGCCGCAGCCCATATAGCCTATGGCTGGGAGGAGTGAGAGTTATAAGAAATACCTGTACAGCTCAATAATGGAACACCTGGGTGGAAAGGGCATGGCCAGGGATTGAGCTCCCCTAACAAGCAGGAGAGCTCGCGAGATGAGAGCAGTGGTGAATTGGCAGTCTCTACACCTGTGCTGTTGAGAGGCACCAGATCAGCCTTGTATTAGTCTGGAGGAGCAGGGAGTTGGGAGCATGCGCATTCTATCATGGACCCACTTACTCTGACTCTGTCTCCTCTCCTGCCTGCAGATGCCAGCACGGCGTCTCTCTGCTGAAGATCACCAAGCTCTACTAAAGACTAAGATCTATCTATTCCAAGAAGACTGCTCTACTCTAAGATTCCCTCTCTCTCTCTCCAGCTAAAGTAGACAGCCCTCAGGTACCTAAGAGAAGCTGAACCTGAGCAAGGGAACTTAGCGTCCGCGTCCGGAACCTAGTTAAGACGGCCCGAGACCTGGGCCCTGGCAAGAAGTGTCAGAAGTGACCTGTGACACACCATGCCGAGCCGCCCCTGCAGCAGGGTGCAGGCTGGACCATCCTTTTGGTGCAAGGAGTACACGGCATTGATTTCAACTGAGCCTCACAGTAAACCCATGAGGAATGTGAAGGCGGGCATTTGATCTCCACCATAAAATTGTAGCCGATGCTGCCTTGGGAAGGCATGGCTTTTGAACTACCACCAACCAGCTCCATAGCCTTCCTTAATCACCTCTGGGCCAGAGACTGTCCTGAGGCAGTGGAGATATTCGCCTCCATACTGTCTATGTGCAGCAGAGTACGAGCGTATCACACTCCACTAACGCTTTTTAGTATGTTCTTAAAAACTAGGTCATTCAGGCCACACACGTACATTTTCTTTAAAAAATTTTACTTCAATTAGAACTTACAAGAGTCTTTCACCATCCCAAAATTGTGCTCACTCCTCACCAAAACATAAGCTTCCATGACAAACTTCAAACAACAACAGAATATATCTTTAAGAATTGCTTTTAGGGTGGCGCCTGTGGCTCAAAGGAGTGGGGTGCCGGCCCCATATGCCGGAGGTGGCGGGTTCAAACCCAGCCCCAGCCAAACCCCCCCCCCCAAAAATTGCTTTTATAAAAAAGATAACAAATGAAAAATGTAGGCAAGGACATGCAGAAAGGCAATGTTGTAGGGGATGTGAGCACTGCAGACACTGTGGAGAACAGAATACGGTTCTTTAAAAACTAAAGACAGAACCACCACATGACCCCGCAATCCCGCGGCTGGGTGTGTGTCCAGAAGAAAGGAAATCACACCTGCACTCCCACGCTTACTGCAGCACCGTTCACAGCCTGAGTGTGAGTGTGTAAAGAAAATGTGGTGCTTGTGCACAGTGGGACGTTACTCAGACTTCACACAAAATAAAATAGTCCGATCATCTACAGCAACGTGAATGGAACTGGAGGTCACCATGTTAAGTGAATAAGCCAGGCACATAAAGACAAATACTGTTATGTTCTCATGTGGGAGCTAAAAGAAAAGTAGATTTCCTGGAGGTAGAGACTAAGGGCAGTTAACCAGTGACCAGGGAAGGAAACGGTGCAGAGAGCAAAGAAGAAAAGTAGGCCACTGTTAGTTACCAAATACAAATACATAGAAGGAATAAGTCCTGGGTACAGTAGAAAAAGCAGGGTTAATAATAATTACTGCCAATTTCCAAATAGCCAGAAGAGAAGAACTGGAACAGTCTCAACACAAAGATAAATGTTTGAGCATTTTCCAATTACCCTGATTTGACCGGCACACACTGCATACATGTGTCAAAATATCACACGTACCTCCCAAAATGTACAGCTATAAGGTATTTTTAAAAAGGAATTACAAAGTGCATTACTCATGCAATGACAGCAAATTAACTGGTATCGTCTGCTGTTACAGCTCATTAGGAAGTCACCTACAGAATATACAGTACACACATCTTTTCTTTTTCTTTATTCTCTGCTCCACTGAAGGCGGATGGAGCCCAATGGCTGGGGTTGAGGGAGAGGGAACATGGGACAGAGGTTCTTGAGGGTCCTCTCCCCTCTCAGAAGTGGGAGGTGGACATGACAGGGGAGGGAGTCAGGCCAGGGGCTGGACACCGACCTGCTCACATTTCTCCCATCTTTGTCACTCACCGTCACTTGATCGAGGGGCCACAGCTCTGACGTCCAGTGAGCCTTTCCTCCTGTCTTTATATTTGCCTGTCTGATTATCTGTGGGAGTAATTAAATTATAAATCACTTCTTCAAAGAGATTTTAGCAACATATTAAAAAAGGTCACTAAATTTTATTTATTTTTTGTGGTTTTTTTTTTTGGCTGGGGCTGGGTTTGAACCCATCACCTCCGACAGATGGGGCTGGCACCCTACTCCTTTGAGCCACAGGCGCCGCCCACTAATCTAAATCTTAAAACCCTCAACTTTAAGAATCAGAACACGACCTAAGATGCCATACAAATCAACACAGAGCACAGAGATACACAACTCAGTCTGAAGGGGTTGCACTTTGTCGAGATGTCCTGCTGGGAACGTACATAAGCAAAAGCTTTATAGTTCCCAGATTACAGAGCCCACGACATAGACACCTGGCAGAAATAACCTCAGGAGAATTTCTATTATATTTCTATAATTATAGAGAAATATGTAATTTCTACATATAGAAAAATGGTGGGAAAATTTTGATCCCTGCCTACCCTTGCCCCAAGGAAAAAAAGCTTTTATTTATTTCCTCTAATATCCCAGGGAGAGCACCATTCTCCTTCCTAGGGCAGGACAGAGACTCTGGGTATATTTCAAATGATAGTTCACTGCTCCCCTTCCGACCTTCCGTTTTCTGTGAAGGGCACCCCTGCCCCCTGGCCACTCCCCTGACCACGCCCTGGAGGACAGGCTCCTCCCCGCACAGCCCTCCGTGATGTGTCTGCTGCTGTGTGTGCAGCTGGGGGCTTCCCAGGCTGCCCTCAGCGTCCCACTCCCCTCTTCACAAAGCAGGGAGGTGGGAGCCACCCTGCCGGTGGGCGCGGTGGGGGCTTTCCCACTCTGTGTGGGCTTCCCTACCTGGAAGCCTTTCCCTCCCTGCTCACAGACAGGCCCAGAACGCAGGACCTTAGTCCCCCTCAGGACCAGCAAGAGGCCTCTCCACTCAGCGCAGCCTGGACCCTGTCCTCTGAGTAAGCTTGTCAAGGCCATAGTTCTGCCCTCACTTGCTGGGACTTGGCTGTGCTTCTAGAGACACCTGAGCCCTCTCCTTGGACACTCCTGTCTGTTTCCTTTTCTCAGTTCCCCTGCTGTTTCCAAAGTTAGACGCTTATGGCCATTCTTCTCTTCCAGTTAGCACATCCTCCTTGGGAGATCTCATTCCTTTGATTGTCATTAATCCCCGCACTGCCTAAGTCTTACCCAAGTCACACCTTCACTGACCACTTGGACTGCCCTTGGACACTCCCCAGGCACTGCCAAGGAACTCGCTATCCAAAACGAGGACACCTTACCTTTTTCAAATCTGCTCTTTAACCCAGGCCACTGAACAGCACCTGCCTTTTTGCTTAGAGACAAGTCATCTGTGATTTCTCCCACCTTCCCACACTCAACTGGTCAGCCAAATCTTCGGATCCCTCCTCCTAAACCCCTGCTGTAGCCTGGGGCCTATCCTCTGCTCCGCCCATCTGAGCTCAGACACTCGTGTCCTCTCAGGGTCATAACCACAGCCTCTGTGTGGGTCCACAGCCCCCAACCTCACCCCCTTCCACCCATTCTCCATAGGCAGCCAAGGGATCCTTCTAAGACAAAAAAAAATCCGACCGGATCACTTTTCCACTCACAACACGTCCACGGCTCCTCAGTGTGGCATCCAGAGTCCTCTGGGATCTGGACCCCCATCTCCAACCACCATGAACTATTTATGTGTCAGTTTGCCTCCCAAACCCCCAGGGGTTTCCCACCTGCAGCCTGCAGGCTGTGTGTGGATTTTTTGAGGCCTATTTTGCTTATCTGTGGTGTCAGATACTGCAAAAATTTGTAAGGACCTTTTTCTGCTCATCACCTTTTTTAGTGTTTGTTATATAATGTGTGTCTCCAAACAACTCTTCTTCCAATGTGATCCAAGAAAAGAAAGGCTGACACCCCTGCCAGTGCCCTGATCCAAACTGCTCACTTGGGACTGTGACTCTCCCGCACCAGCACCTTCCCCTGGTGAACGCTGCTCTTCTCTGAAGGTTTAAGACGCAGTTCAAGCATCTCTTCCTTTGGTAAACCTTCCCACAAAGCCTCCCACACCACCCCTACAGCCCTCTTTACTTTCTTATCTTCCTTCCCAACTGTGAATGCCTTGAGGGCAGGAGAGCCTCTCCTTTCTCTTTAGTGACCAGCAATGTGTAGGTAACAGGTGCACAGTAAATATCTCTGCTTCCCCAAACCCCTCCACATACTATGCAGAAACCAAGTGCTAATAAATATCAAGGCAAGTCCTGGCATTCTGTGGCTCCCCTGTTCAAAATCCTCCAGCGCCTCAGGGATAAAGAGCTTCCCACAGTTAAAGACAGGTACTAGCTGCTGGCACCAGCCTGCCTCGCGCCCTCACTGTGTCACCGTGCGTGTGACACGTGGCATGGCTGCTCCGCCCCATCTCGGAGCTGCTTCTGTCTTCGACATGACTCTGCCCCTTCCTTCAGAGCAGTCCTCAGTGTCCTCATTTCTCTGAGCTGTGTGACGATCGACAGCCACCTGGCTGCCTGAAAGGGCTGAGCTGTGGACTGACAGCTTCCCACTCAACATTCAGCGGGCGCCTGTCACACGTCAGGGCCTATGTGAGGCTCAGGGCTGAGAAGACAATAAGGTAAGGTCCTCGTCCTCACAGGGAGGTGGTCTAGCAAGGGACAAAGGAGGCTAAACTAAGAGCGACAGTGGTCAGTCCGAAGCAGGAGGGCTGCAGAAAGTGGCAGATTCTGCTCCGAGGGCAGAGAGGCCATGGGACAGCTGCGTCTCCGCTGCAGCGCGGCTGGAGGAGCAAGATCAGGAGGCCGCAGATGGATGGGGGCTCCACAGGCGTCGTCTCTTCTTAAACACTCTCACCGTCCTCCTGCCCCAACCGTCCTGGTCAGCTCTCTACTCCCTCTCTGAGTCCCAGCAGCACTTTACATGATTCCCCAGCAATTCTGACAGCAGCTCTTCCCAGGGGGCACAAGGCACCGTAAATCAACAGAGACTCAGTGAGTGCTCCACATACACCGATCTCTGGCCGGGCTCAGCGCTGTCTGCAGCCGCGTGTTTCTGCTTTTGGTTTCTTCTCCTGTCAAATGGGGCCCTTAAAATCTTCCCTTATCAGTGGAGAAAAATGAGCCACATCTCCTTGACCTGCGTGTCTGGGAGACCCTGGAGAAACAGTGGGGGCGGCGGGCCGCTGACCCATCAGGACCCACACGTGCAGCTGCTTCCCTCCCCCTCCCTCCTGTGGCACGGAAGGATGAACTCAAGTTGAGGCCTGAGCATCCCAAGAGATATGCCCAGAAGTCATCTTGCAGGGAACATGCAGACTGTCAGAGCACTTCCTCGGGTGCGTCTGAGCAGCCCTGCTCTGCACCAGGGCCACCTCCGAAGTGCCGAGTCACCATCTCTCGGCAGCTCCCACCCTCCTGGGCCTCGCTGCAGCAGCAGATGTAGTTACCACCCAACTCTGAGGGAGCTGGATTTCTCCAGAACCAGACGGAACCTCCGAGTCTTTCCAGTGGTTGGTGGGGCTGGGCCCCGCTCTGTACTGGCTGAACTGGGACTTCACGCTACTGGCAAAGCCTGTTGACTACCCCTCCCGTCCCCTGCACCCCCGTTCCCTGCTTTATTACTCTCCACAGCCCTCAGCACCTCCTGATATGCTACGTGTTTATTTCCATGCTGTCCACCATGCCACCTTGCTGCAACACAGGTTTCTTGTGAGCAGAGACGTGTCATTCCTGGCGTGTGGAGCGTGAGTGCTGAGTTCTGGCTGATGCGTGAGTGCCTCCTCTGGCTCCCCAGGGCTCCCCTGCCCATCCCTCAAATGTCTACTGCTGCCAGGGCCCATTCTCAGTGCTCATCTTGCCTCACTTCCGCTCTCCCCAAGACCTGGCCCAAGGCTACCTCCAAATGCCACCAGACACCTCTGCTGGAATGTTCCAGGCCCCAGAGATATAATAAGCTCAAATCTAAATTTGCTGTCCTCTCCCTGTATGAACATGCTCTTTCTTACTATCTTCTCGGCACTGGTTATTTTAATTAGTGTTACCCAGTGGCCTAGCTAGACCTCTCGGTGTCCGTAAGCTGGCTCCCAAGCCTTCCTGACCACAGCCAAGCAGCCCTGAGTCCAGCCCCTCAGACTCTACCCTCTACACCATCGCCATCCTAGACACCTGGCTAAGACCTGACCCCTTTCCCTTAGCTATGTATAAGATTCTTGTGGCTTTGTTCTGCTTGCAGGATGCATCCAGCTGGCCTGCTCCTGGCCTCTCTGCTTGTTGCTCCTCATGCCTGGACTCTGGCTGACCTGAATTCTCTTCCAGATATCATCATCATCATCATCACGACCACCTGGAAGCATCCCCGGCTTTCCCAGGTGGCACTCAGATTACCCTCACCTGCCCTCAGACCCTGACTCCACATTCACTTCTGTGAGCCCACGGCCAGGCTCAGGAGTGACAGTGTGCACACTGGACAGCTGTTATTATGACCATCTGGTGTCTTCAATGAGACAGCTCAGGTGAAAGTAACGCTGGGCCAGGGAAAAGGGAGCATGGGCTGGGACTTCATTACTTCTCTGAACCTTCTTTCCCAAGTCAGAGGAGTTCCACCCCCGCTTCTCGGCTGGGGACTCTCCTGTTCCATTCCCAGGTGAGAGAAGGAGCAGCAGGTGACCCATGCCCCACCAAACAAGTAAGGGGTTTCCCCCAAGAATCTACACTGGATCATTGAGGGAAGGGAGCAGGGCATGGAGAGGCCACACGGCCGGCGGGGGACAGCATGCCCACACATGCACTCCGCAGGGCCAGTGGCACCCAAAGTCAAGTTGTGGCAGCAGGGGCCCCACCCACCCTGCTGGATGGCCCAGGGCAGTGGGGCAGCTGCCCAGCTTTCCGTTCCTCCCATCCATCCCCCTTTCTAAAACTGGCTCTAGAGCTTTTTTGTCCAATCTATAAACAACCCAACTTCCTTCCAAACAACTGAAGAACTGATTTCTGCTGTGTGTAACCAAAGACCTTGGCTGGTCCATGGCCTGCGCAGTCCCCCCCAGCCTCCCAAGGCAGGACAGCTGGCTGAGACCTCTGGACATAGCTGCCAAGAGTGGGGAAGACGGAGCCGGCAGCTGGCTCCTGGGTAAGAGATGGGTGGGATTGCCCATCCAGTAAAATGTCTAAGTGTCTGGCACAGATACGGTTTGGGAGATCCCCCCACTGCCCGACATTTACTATGACTGTGTCACTGACTCCCCTCCCAGTCCCCGCTCTGTCCTGTCCTGGCCGCCCAACTCCGGGTTGTCTGAGTTTCTTCCTCTGTAATATAAAGGAATGTAAACAATAGTCATGACTGGTTTTGATAGGGCTCGCTTTAAAAATGTTTTTGAACAAAAACAAGTAAGGATACCTCGTGCAGGTGCAGAGCAGGCCGCTGCACCTGCCTCCTCCATCCCCTGCAGTTTGGCTTCTGCCCTCACCATTCTCCCGAAACAAAACTCCTACAATCCGCAATTCACAAACGAGCTCCCGGATGCAGAAGCCAAAGCCCCTACCCACTGCGGCTGCATCCGCCCCGCCCCGTCTCTGACACTCTGATGCTTCTGGTTCTCCTGGCTCTCAGCTTCAGTGACAGTCCCCACACTCCACTCAACACGTCGCCCCGGGGAGCCTGTCGGAACGCCCACGAGTGCTCAGGTCCTTCAACTCCAGACCAAGCTGGGGAGTCTGGGAGAGAAATGTTGCCACAAGCTACGAAAATATGTTCCCACTACCATACCAGGACAATCTGTTTTCATTTTTTTCCTCTAAGAACTTGAACCCTAAGAATAAACATGGGGTACCATACCTGTATTAGTGTCAGGCTGAACACATTCAGGTATTTTCTCAGCCTAAAAATGAATTTTAAAAGCCATTAGTTTCCCACTGCTCGGAAACCTTGCTGGGGTGAGCCAGGGCCCAGGCTCTCGCTACTTACATTACTGCCGCTACTGCACACTCGGACAAGGGACACATAGTGTCTAATTTTTCTGCAAGTAGAAAACAACGTATTAGTTCTCTCCTGACTTCAATTTGAAATGCAGTCATCAATTTTGCATTATGAAAAGGGTATCTCCCTTTCATAAGACATATGCTTTTCTAACTTTTGGTGACCAAAGCCGCCAATAAATAAAAGTTTACAAACATCCTCTGGCATCTCTGTAGAAAAGTGACTTCAGACAACAAACCTCTTCCCAAGTCATCACAACAGAGGATAGCATATATGTTATTTTTTAAAAGAAGTACTGTGTGTTAACTAACCAAGAACCTTTAGCTCCTTAACAGGCTTTTATCTTCACGACCTTTTATATTGATGCCTTTCTTCAAGTTCCCACAAACATGTGCTCGTGGCCACTCATGGAGACAGCCAGGGGCTGCATTGGGAGCTGAGACTCACCCTGAGCCGGGTTAGATACAGCCTGCAGCACAGCCCCCGGGCTCAGCTCAGAAGCTGCTGCCTCTTTTCCTAGAAGGACTGTTCCCTTTGATAATCAAATGTATATATACTAATACACATGTTACAAAAAATTTGGGAAGGACATAACAAGGCAAATAATCAGAACAGAGAGCCTACACGGATGTGGCTTCAGAGGCGATTGCCAACTGCAGCGAGTGCTGAGGCTGCTGTGGGCTCTGCCACAAGCCTACAGTCAGATGCTGGGCCAGAAACCTGACCAAAGCCTCAGTTTCCTCATCTGTAAAATGGAGCTGGTCACAGCACCACCCTCACAGGCTGCAGTCGGGACAAAATAAAAGTGGTAGCCTACCAGGCCCTGGGAGGCTGACCAGGGTGGGGCTCCAGAGACAGCTGCAGTTACTGGGCAGGCCCTGCATGCACCCTCCTGTGATTTTCCCCTCTTTTCTTTCCATGATTGAGGTCATTCATTAGCTATGACTTCAAATTCTGGTTTTTGTATTTATTTATTTTTTTTTTATTTTTATTTTTTTTTGTTTTTTTGAGACAGAGCCTCAAGCTGTCACCCTGGATAGAGTGCCCTGGCATCAGAGCTCACGGCAACCTCCAATTCCTAGGCTCAAGCAAGTCTCTTGCCTTCGCCTCCCAAGTAGCTGTGACCACAGGCGCCCGCCACAACGCCCGGCCAATTTTTGGTTGCAGCTGTCATTGTTGTTTGGCGGGCCTGGGCTGGATTCGAACCTGCCAGCTCAGGTGTACGTGGCTGGCACCTTAGCCCATTGAGCCACAGGCGCCGAGCCTGGTTTTTGTATTTAATATTACATCATAAGCTTTCTCCTTATAACTTAATTTTTTATGATCCTCATTTCTAATGGTTACAAATTTTCCTGTCGGATATTTTAAGATTAAGATTCATAATTTTCTACTTTCTGTATTATTTAATATAAGTCCTTAGACAAACCGTAATTCTTAGGTTTCCAATATGCTGATTTCCAACCTATAAGATCTGATAATCAGGTTTGTGAACTCACCCTAGAAAAAGTGCTATATTCCTCATGACTGAAGATCACTATGGTCACCTTCAAAGAACTCCCCTTGGGAAGCTATGCGCCAATGCCAGAGCCCCTTCACCTTTCAAAGAAACTTTGGAAGTCTCTTTCTGGAATGGCCATCAAAACTATTGTTGTATTACCTTTGATAGATATCCTGAATGTCATAAAAATATCTTTCCTTCAGTATTTCCTTATCTTCAGTAAAGAAAAAAGTAATCGGGGCTAAATCAGGTGAGTAGGGGGGGAGTTCTAATACAGTTACTTATTTATAGGCTAAAAGCTCCCTCCACGGAGCTGATACATTGTCATGATGCAAGAGCCACACCTTTCTCATGCCAAGATTTTCAGTTAAGATTTTCCTCTTTCTGTATTCATGTTTACTTGCTCTGCTATGCTTCTCACCATCAGCCAATGATTTTGGCACATAATTCAACTAATTTTTGCAATGTTTTCATCTGTCCTGCTTGTTATTGGCCACCCTGACCTCTCTTCATCAGTGACACTTTCCCTCCCCTCAGGAAAATGTTTAGTCCATTTGTATACTTCTGTTTTCTTCATGGCATTATCCTCATAAACTTGGACTACATGTCCCTGATTTCATTTCCACTCTTGCCAAGTTTAACAAGAAATTTAACGTTTGTTCACTGCTCTAATTCAGGCCCCAACATTCTCATGACAATACACAAAAATGCACAATAATAATGAATGCCACTCCATAAGACACTGCCACACATTGACATGAACACAGCAGTGAGACGCTGATATACCAAGGTTATGCGACCTTCCTGAGTTGTTTGTACAGTGCTGTACGATGTAAGTGCATAGTGGCAAGTTCACAAACTTAATTGTCAGACCTTATATAGTTATATCTAAGAATTTCCATAATTGTTAGTGTTAAAATGTTTTTATCTAATTTATAGGCCTTTGCAGAAATAACACATAGCCTACCAAATTAGAGGGTAACCTTTTCAGATATAAATATAGGGAGTCTATGAGTCAGTTTTCCTGGCTCCCTGCCCCAAACTCGCTCAAGCAATTCTCTGCCCCAGCTTCCCAAGTAGCTGTGACTACAGGTATACCACCTGACCTCTCTTCTTCAGTGACCTTTCTCTCCTCTCAGGAAATTTTTCTGCCCAACTAATTTCTTTTTATTTTTTGTGGAGACAGGGTCTCGCTATGTTGCTCAGACTGGTCTTGAGGAACCCTCCCACCTTGGCCTCCCAAAGTGCTGGGATTATGGGCATGTGCCACTGTGCCTGGCCTCCAGTCAGCATTCTGATCTAAATACAAATACTTCAGCCTCGTGCGTATCCATGCAGCTTGCACAAGACTGTCCCAAGTGCGGTAGCTCTAGGCTGCAGCCACGGAAATACCCTCCTGGAAGCTGCTGTGTAATGACAGCTGGCCTTGCACCAAGCCTTACTTTTAAACTTCTGCACATAGTTCTTAACTTATTTAAATATTCCAAGCAAATTATGCAACGACCCCAAACTGGCCCGGTGACTGGCAAACCCGCTCTCCCCACTCACCCTCCCTGTCCGATGACAGGTACTATCTTCACATTTTGTTGGACGTTATCTCCATCTTTCTTTTTGGTGTAGTAAACCCCTTGCCACTCCTGTAAATGGATGCAAGCATCATCATATTTTGTGCTCAAAACATAACCTCAAGAGCATTTCCCACTTCAGTGCTGGACCATTGCTAAACCCAATGAGGATTAAAAATGATCCTAACCTCAAACCCAGTTTTAGGTAATTTGACAATTGTTTCTCAGCCTCCAAAGTCCATCTCCTTCTGGGTGTGACAAAAGTCATGTTGCTACAGTCTAAGTGGCACATGTTTTCAGGGGCCACCTGCTGGCAAAAGGGGTGCTGGGCTCATGAATGAAGAGCACCCCTCAACACACAGGTCCATCTTCTCAAAACTCCCACCTGCTGCAGTGGAGGATGAAGCTTGACCTTTGTCTCTGTGCCTGGGAGGGAAGATTATCAGGACTGCAGCTGGGAAGGGGCCATTTCCTGACCACTACCAGCTTTTCAGTCTGAACTGAAAAGGGTCTTGAGGCCCCTCCGGGATGTGTGAAGCTTTTAGTCTCTATGCAAGTTGGGGGGCTGGGGATGAGGAGGAAATGGCCAGGACCAAGTTCAGGTAAAACAAACCGGCAAGATCTCAAAATCCAGGACTGCAGATAGTCAGCTGTGCTCTCCTGGTCAGACGGAACCTGGGACCCTTTCAGGCAGTGTTGTCTGGAGAACAGGCTGAGCAGGGCAAGGCCGCAGCAAAAGAGGCCACAGTGGGCTCATGTCTTCTTGGGGTGGTGGGGAGAGCTGGGAAGGGAACTGGTTTTTTTCCCATCCCCAAAAAGTTCTGAATTCCTTCAAGAAGTCATCAAAGTACCCTTAAGCTACAGAAATCCCTAAAACCCACTACAGGACATTGAGTTCCTCAGGTGCTCCGTAACCTTCATGACATCCAGAGGCCCTCGGGATCTAGAGGGAGCTGCCGTGGCAGCCTTGGTAGCTCAGCTGAGGTCTCCCTGTCCAGACCCTTACTAAGGACAATTCTGAAATCTTCTGTACCTGAGGCATGGGAACCTGCAGCAGATGCCCAGGGTGAGAGCCCAGACTCCTCTAGGAAAGTGGGTCAGAAGGAAACCAGGGCACACTGATAGAAGCAAAGAGTGATTGCTGGTGGTTCCTGACACCGTGCTGAGAAAAATGGCCCCAGGAGAGGGCTGCATCAGAAACAGCAAGCGAGCCCACTCAGAGCCCACTCAGACCAGAGCAGAAGGGGGCAGGCCTTCCTCAGTCAGTGGTGAGGGAGGCTCAGCCCAGAGAGAGAGGCCTGTGGGCAAAACCAGCGAGCACTGAGCAGGGTCCCCGGGCAGGGAGCAGGCTGCACTCCACACGACTCACACAGGGTGCTCCTTAAAAAGCTTCAGCAGACAGGCCTAAGGGCTACTTCTGAAGCTCACTAGACAGAAAGATGGGAAACGGATTGTGATGTCTGCAAAACTGTGAATACACTGAAAACCACTAAACTATATACTTTAAACAGGCAAACAGTACAGTATGGGAATTATATCTCAATAGAGCTGTTACACAAACAACAGAGAAGTGCAGGAGATCAATTTAACTAACCAGTGCTTTAAAAACTACCTGTTCTTCTCTAGTCCTTTCTGAGTAGACCAATCCCAGGCCAAGGTACGACAGGCCACCTGCAGGAGCTGGGTGGCGCAGCCAGCATGGCTTGGGCAACAGAACTGGCCACTAATGGGAACAAGAAATATTTTCTTATTATAAGTACAAGACTCAGCTTCTGAGAGCAGTGATGGTACCACCAGAGACTGCTGTCTGGCAGACGAAGCTGGGTGGTGTATGGGAGGTCCCACATGGCGTTGACACACAGGGAACAGGGTTTTGAACAGGCCCTTCTCCCAGCCAGCTGAGCTCCCCTCAAGAGCTCCCCGCTGTCCAGGACAAGCTGGGCTTCTCTGCCTGCTGCTGCAGGCCCCCCAGCTGCTCAGGTCTTGAGAAGGAAGGACCGGCTCCCAGCTACCCTGCGCCTGGGGCTCGCAGTAAACAAGGAGCACCTGGGGCTTCTGTTTATTGGGTGGGAGAAGTAGGCTGAGCACCCTGCGGCATCCTGGCTTTCAGAATGAGAAGTCCGAGCTCACATGGCCAAGTGAAGACTGAGGAAGACTAATCTCACAAGAGTGCACCATGGACCAAGGGGAGGGGCCCTGGGACACATGGACCTAACTGACTCAGCCGCCGTAACTCCGGGATGCAGCAGGAAGGCCCTGAGCAAGGCAGGCCCGGGCACGGCACTCATCTATTAGGGCTTGGTGGGAGACTGACGGAGAACGCCAAAGGGTAGGCAGGATCAAAACCATCCCAGGAAACTAGGTCCGAGCCCTGACAAGGAGGGCCATGAGCAGAGACTGCAGGGGCTGGAGGACAGACCAGGGTGTGCGTGGGAGATGACAGTCACTGCGGGGCAGTTTATGTCAAGACATCGGGACGTTGAACTGGACCTTGGACAAGCTGAGACCAACGGCAGAGAGCAGAGGAGACCCCAACAACAGAGGAGCTTTCGGAGGCGCAGCAGCAGGGGGCCAGGGCCAGAGCCTGGTGAGCCTGGGAGGAATCAGAGGTTGTGTGGAGGAAGGGCGGCCAGCAGCAGCACAGGGCGAGGACGGGTGGCATCTGCGCCGCCGTCACAGCGGGCGTCTGAGCAGCTGCTACACAGGCAGCACCTACTACTCACCAGGGGAGGGTGGCGCGTTACTGAGGGACAAAGCAATTAAGATTTCTAAAAGGCTTGGGTATCTGCCCAGATGGGGGTCTGTGGGTTCTAGAACCCTGGAGGAGAAGTCGCGGGGAGGAAGAAAAGAGCGGAGATGCAAGGAGGATGTACAGAAGGAACAAGGACGGGAGTGAGCTGCTGGGGCTCAAGGCACCTTTCACTTTCACCCCAAAGAGGAACCAGTGGCTGAAAAGGATGGGGGGGTCTCTGCTTGGACGTCATCAGAGTTTCTCTTCTGCCCTCTGGAATATCTGACTGAGACACAGAGTGCCTAGACCCCAGCCCTCCAATGTCCCATCCCGGCCACTTCCTAGGACTCCAGCGGCCACCTGAACTCTCCTTGCTGATCACAGCACCCCTTTCCCTGAGGCTCGCCGAAGCCTCAGCCCGTCTCCCTGGGGAGACTGAATTAGAAAGGGCCACATATTCTTTCACCTCCACGCCCAGCCAGAGCACCCTGCAGCTCTGCCAACAAACCAAGTCACCGACCAGGGACCAAGGAGCACTTTCTTATTCTTCCCCCAAATTACCAGGCTCCTTTTAGAAAGCAGCATAGGCATTGGTAACATAATAATCTTTCCTATTCTTTACCCACAGTAAACACAGATTTTAAATAAAAGGTCTCCCATTCCAGTTTGAGGCCAGCTGCTCCTGGTGACAGCAGAGGCAGGAAGCTGTCCCTGCAGACCTGGATGGCTCCTGGCTCTGAGCCGATCCAGACCCCTGCCTGCGTCCTCAGTGACAGGGGCACAGAACACCTCAATGTAAGGGTTACCGGGTCGGGCACATGACGGTCATCCGGGTTTACTTCCAGCTGAACTTCACAACAAACCCACTGGCCAAGCCCATGGCAGAAAGGAACCCAAATGCCAGGGCTGGGATGGCCATGGCGAGGTCCCTCTGAGGACCCTTCTCAGCCCCAGATGGGACACTCAACCTTACCAGGCAGTGGGCCTGTGCCCTTGCGGGGCTCTCGTCCACCTTCGTCTCTCTACCCAGAGGACCTTCCACTTATTCTAGTAAGAAAGACATCATCCTTGCCAGAAAAGCTGCAGGTAACAGCTTCATTTGGGGAGTGCTTTCATTTGTTATCACTGTGGTGGGCCTCCTGGGCGCTTGCAGACAACGACTTTCCCCTCGTTCTCACTGCAAGGCACTCCCGTGCGCTCAGAGTTCCAGGCCCACTCGCTGCGTCTTCAGGGGCCTGAGCCAAGCACAGTACAAGCTCTGCACAGCGCCCTGCCCTATGTAGGCTACTTATTTTGTGCCATGGGACTGGACCTACCCAAATGACACAAGGAGAGGGTATCACTTCCACCAGTGACTCCACAGAGTGGGCGGGACAGGGGGGCAACAACTTTTCAAATATTTCTTTTCTATTTTTTTTTTTTTTTGAGACAGAGTCTTGCTCTGTCAGAGGGTGCTCAGTAGAGTGCAGTGGCATCACAGCTCACAGCAACCCCAAACTCTTGGGCTTAAGCAATTCTTTTGCCTTAGCCTCCTGACTAGCTGGGACCACAGACGCCTGCCACATTGCTCGGCTATTTTTTGGCTGCAGTTGTCATTGTTGTTTAGCAGGCCCAGGCAGGGTTCGAACCCACCAGTTCCAGTGTATGTGGCTGGAGCCCCAGCCGCTGAGCTACAGGCACTGAGCCCAACTTTTCAAATAGTCCATACAATCAGATTAATAGTTTCTACCCACTTTGCACAAATGATAAAAAGCCTAGCAAAAGTACAGCAGGAAGGATCGAGAATGACTGTGAAAAGCAGCAGATTTTCCTTCTCATTCTGTTGTAAACCTGTGACAGTGATGTGCTCACCTTCTCTGCTCCTTCAGCTCCCATCACTATGTAATGCAGGGGTTCTTAACTGTCCTAATGCCGCAACCCTTCAATACAGTTCCTGTGGGTCACTGCTGTAATGATTCCTTTAATGTGTCTGTTTCCAAGTCCTGTATAGAAGCTCTCTAAGGCAGGGCAAGAATTTTTGTTTTGCTCTTTTTTTTTTTTTAAACCAGAGTCTAGCACAGTACCTGGTATTTAAGACGTGCTCAATGAACTCTGATGTGCTCTGAGAACATACTGCCTTCTTGGCAATGCTTTCCCTAGAACCAACCATTTGCCTTCGTCTGCTATTTAGAAAATCAAGTATTGGAAAGATCAACTTAGTCACTTACTACAAAGATAAAAACAATGATTTTGAATTTCAATTTAAGTTTCTCTGCTTCCTGGCTGATAAAATTATATACTTTCTTTGCTTCAGTTTCCACATCTGCAAAATGGGGATAATGCTACCCGGGGTGCTGGGAAGCAGCGGTACTGAGATTACCGCAGTGCTGTGCCCATTAAGTTTTCCTTCCCTGCTTTGTGAAAGTGAGAAAGGCGCTGACTTCTTACTTACCTTGCCTATCTTGATGCATGCATTTATAGTATCCAGCAAGTCAGCCTTTTTCTCATTTACAGGCACTTCTCCTAACTCCTTCCCTATTAATTCACCTGCCTGATAGCCCATTGTTGCTTCAAATGCAGGATTTGCATACTGAGGGAAGACAAAAGAAAAAAAACACAAGTGAATTAAAAATCATTTTGAAAGGAGAATAATCCAGGGCCTTTGGCCTTAGACCTGTTTCCTCTCCAGAAAGCTCAGGAGCATGGACCTCCCCACAGCAGTTACCAAGCCACAAGTGCACAACCCCTGCGGGAATTCTGGAACCTGGAGAAGCTTCTGCTGGGGCAGCTGCGTGGACTCTCTGCCATGCTCCCCTGGGGCTGCAGGAGGGCAGAGGAAGGTGTCTCACAGGTGACGCCACAGCTGCTTCACCTGGGCTGTTTGGGTGGTGGCTCAACGCAACAGAGCAGCAGACTGGAGTGGGGACACTCATCTCCCCACCCCACAATACGGTTTGACCTCTGCAGCCGCTCAGGCCCTCCCAGACTCAGCCTTCTTATCTGGATAATGGGAATGAAATGTATCACTTGCCCCTTTCCTATGGTTTGAACATGTACTGAGGGAGATAAAAGTGAATGTTGGTGTGTGTGGAAAGCAGGCTACGAAGTAGGAAGTGTTTATGAACGTAAGGCTGTTAAGTTTCAGATAGGAGCACGAGGTGAGGGGGTGTGTGTAGAAAACTGCGTGTGCTGATGGTCAGCCATCAAGGTCTGTTCTCCTGGACAGACCCCATCGTCAGGGAGTGCTTTACACACAGGGACTCATCCAGTCCCCACAGCATCCTTCCAGCAGACAGACTGTTATTAGTATTATTCCCACTTGCACAGAGAAAAAGCACGCTCGGCTGGGTTGAGTGGCTTGCCCACGTGGCTCTGAGGCGGCCTGTCTAAGACAAAGCCTGTGCCCGGCTGCCGTGGCCACACAGGGCGGCAGCTCCTGAGTGTCAGTACCACCCACTCTTTAACACGCAAATCGCAGATTAGATTAAAGGAAGGCCTGGTGAGCCCAGAAGTAATCAAAGTAGAGCTAATTCTCAGACAAAAAGAATGCTTCCTGGGCCCAAACCCTTTTTCTGTTATGTAAAAGTACAAGTTATGTTATCTCAAGTTCCTTATATAAACCTGATTTGCTAATAATGAGTAATTTATTCAATGATTTTTGCAACTTTTAGTTGTTGCTAGTAAATTTCTATAAGTAAAAGCTATCTTCCAAAACAGTGAGAAAGGAGGAAGGCTGACAGACCCCTGGTCAGAGCACCCTGTGACAAGCCGCGCTGCCCACAGCAGTGACCCTCCGGAGTGAAAGTCTCTGCTGGCGAACACAAATAAGCCAGTGAGATGATGAATGCAAATGTGGCGTTTCTACAGACATCTTCTAGTACCTCAAGTAACTATTAGTATATTAGTATCTTTTCTTACCTTTGCAGTTTTATTTTATTGATAATTGATTGATTTTTTTGAAACAGAGTCTCATTATGTCACCCTCGGTAGAGTGCTGTGGCATCCCAGCTTACAGCAACCTCTAGTTCTTGGGCTTAACCCAGCGGTTCTCAATCTATGGGTCACCACCCCTTTGGGAATGACCGTTTCACAGGGGTCACCTAAGACCATCCTGCAAATCAGATATTTACATTATGATTCATTCATAACAGTAGCAAAATTACAGTTATGAAGTAGCAACGAAAATAATTTTATGGTTGGGGGGATCACCCTAACATGAGGAACTGTATTAAAGGGTCTCGGCATTAGGAAGGTTGAGAACCACTGGCTTAACCAATTCTCTTGCCTCGGCTTCCCAAGTAGCTGGGACTACAGAAGCCCATCACAATGCCCCGTAATTTTTTTGTTGCAATTGTCATTGTTTAGCTGGACCAAGCCGGGTTCGAACCCGCCAGCCTTGGTGCACGTGGCCAGCACCCTAACCACTGTGCTATGGGCGCCGAGCCGTACCTTTGTGATTTTTAATTGCTTATTTTATTGATTTTCCTCTAATAATCCTCCAAGGAAAAACTGGTCTCTTGGAAGTTCAAAAAGAAAACAAAAAAAAAAAAAATCAATCCTAAAACTGAGAAAAAGCAAGAAGGGCAATCCAAAAAGACACATTTCTAAGACGACAAACCTGTATAATGTGGTCCTCACTTGTAATCTCAATTGCTTCTTGGCTTTTCTCTAGGGCAGTGAATATTGAGTTACAAGTCCTGTATGGATAGGAAGAAAAAGGGACTAATTCACATAAATGTCACAAAATATAATATAATCTTGGGATATGGGTACACTAGCTTATTTAGATGTGGCTTTGGTCTGATTTATAAGGAAGGTGGAAACCACTAAAAAATCATCAGAAGTAGGCGCCCTGCCGCCCACACGGTGGCCTCCTCCCACGCGGGGCCGTGGGCCACTCTTCGGTGCTGTGGGGCCTCGGGCAAGGGCCTGCACCTCCTACAGGCTCCCCACACCACCTGAAGAGCCCTCCTGAGGACTGGATGAGAGGACAGGCTCCCTAACACCACACAGAGCTGGAGAGAAGAGGCCATTAATAGTGTGCAGCTATTACTTGAAACAGATTATTTTCACATTTGGAATGAAGAGCTTTGCTGCTGTCTTCACTTAGCCTTCTGCTGTGAGCATTTTCCCGTGTCCTCTGTGTTTGCAGAAATTTTTCAATTACACGAGTAACGAAAGTTTATTGGAAACATTAGATAAACAAAAATAAATGAGATACCGTATCACACTCACCAGGATAGTAAGAAAAGACAGACAATACCATGTTGGTGAGGACACCTCAGAGACTGCTGGTGGGACTGTAAAATGGACAGCCCCTTTGGGGAAAACAGTTTGGAAATTCTTCAGAAGGGTAAACACAGAGTTACCATAGGACCCAGCTGTTCTACTTCTAGGTAACATACCCAACAGAAACGAAACTGTATGCCCACACAGAAACACGTGCACAGGTGCACATAACAGCATCATTCATAATAGGTAAGAAACGGAAATGATCCAAATGTCTATCAACTAATGAATGAGTGGATAAATAAAATGTGGTATGATCCATACAATTCTACATAAAGTTCTGACATATGCCGTAACATGGGACAAACCTTCAAAGAGCTATGCTTAAGTAAAAGAAGCCAGTTACAAAGGACCACTTAACATATGATTCCATTTATACGAAATTCCCCCAATAAAAAAATCTACAGAGATAGAAAGCATATTAGTGGCTGCCCAGGGCTAGGATGATGAAATGTTCTGGCACTGTGGTGACCAATGCACAACTCTATGAACATAGGGATAGTCAGAGTCACTGACTATACCTCCTCGGAGCTACTAAAAATAAATGAGATTCAATCATCTGGAATCCCAACACCTGGACATATCAACTGGTATTCTAGGCATTTTCTTGTATAAATGCATATATAATGCGTATTTACAGAAACGGGATCATACTCTACAGTTTAAGAAATCTGTTTTCTCACTGAATAACATAGCTTAATGTCTTTTCATAACAATAGTGACAGATCCCTTGGCCAGGTATGGTGGCTTACGCCTATAATCCCAGCACTCTGGAAGGCTGAGGTGGGTGGACAGGCTCGAGACCAGCCTGAGCCAGAGCGAGACACCGTCTCTAAAAATAGCCAGGTGTTGTGGTGGGCACCTGTAGTCCCAGCTACTTGGGAGGCTAAGGCAAGAGAAATCCCTTGGGCCCAAGAGTTTGAGGTTTCTATGAGCTATGATACCATGGCAGTCTACTGAGGATGACAAAGTGAGACCTTGTCTCAAAATAATAATAATAGGCCAGGCGCAGGGACTCGCACCTATAATCGTAGCACCCTGGGAGGCTGAGATGGGTGGATTGCTTGAGTTCACAAGTTCAAGTTGAACCCCAGAAAAGCAAGACCCTGTCTCTACTCACAATAGGAAAAAACTGAGGCAAGAGGATCGCTTGAGCCCAAGAGTTGGAGGTCGCTGTGAGCTATGACGCCACAGCACTCTACCCAGGGCAACAGCTTGAGACTCGTTCCCAAAAAAAAAAAAAAAAAACAAAAACAATAATAATTACAGTTCTTTTTTTTTTTTTGTAGAGACAGAGTCTCACTTTATTGCCCTCAGTAGAGTGCCGTGGCATCACACAGCTCACAGCAACCTCTAACTCCTGGGCTTAGGTGATTCTCTTGCCTCGGCCTCCCGAGTAGCTAGGACTACAGGCGCCCGCCACAACGCCCGGCTATTTTTTTGTTTGTTTTGCAGCTCAGCTGAGGCTGGGTTTGAACCCGCCACCTTTGGTATATGGGGCTGGCACTCGACTTGCTGATCCACAGGCGCCGCCCTGTTCATTATCATCACTTTTAATAACTATGTGGTATTCTATTGTAAGGTTATATGATAATTATTTCAATAAATCCTCTATGACTTGATATTTAGGTTACTTCTGGGTTTTTTTCTTATACAAAAAAATCTACCAAAGAATGATTAGGAGATTCTCTTGCCTCAGAAGATGAAAGAAAAGAAAAGCTGATTGTTCATAAAGTGCAGAGACACCATTAAGTAAATTCTAAGAATAACAATGCTTTTACATTATTCCTAGTATTCCTGAATTGCCTCACTCAATAAAGCTTAGCCAATAAAAATTAGCTCCTTTTGGTATGTAAAAAAATCAAAGAGATGGGTATGTGAACTATACCTCAGTGAAGTTTTAGTTTTTTAAAAAAACTGGCCTGGCATGGCGGCTCATGCCTGTAATCCAAGTACTTTAGGAGGCTAAGGAAGGAGAATTGCCTGAGGTCAGGAGTTCGAGACCAGCCTGAGTAAGAGCGAGCCCCTGTTGCTATAATATATTAAGAAATTATCTGGGCATGGTGGCACACATCTGCAGTCCCAACCACTCAGGAGGCTGAGGCAGGAGGATCACATAAACCAGGGAGTTTGTGGTTACAGTGAGCTATGACACCACTGCCTTCTAGCCCGGGTAACAGAGCAAGAGCTTGCTGCAAAAAACTACACCCAAAACAACAAGAAGTTAGTTCCCACCTCTGATCTAACAAGCTTGGAGGAGATGGATCTGTGAAAAGCCCTTTGGGTTTTAACATTCTTTTTTTCTTTTTCTTTTTTTAAAAATAATTTTATTAAATCATAATTGTGTACATTGGTGCAATCATGAGACACAATGTGCTTACTTTATATACAATCAGAAATATTTTGATCATACTGTTAGATCAAAACAGTAGCCTTCATGGCATTTTCTTAATCACTGTATCTTTTATTTATTTATTTATTTATTTTGAGACGGAGTTTTACTTTGTCACCCTTGTGGAGTGCTTTGGTATCATAGCTCACAGCAACCTCCAACACTTGGGCTCTAGTGATCCTCTTGCCTCAGTCTCTCGAGTAGCTGGAACTACAGGTGCCCACCACAGCGGCCAGCTATTTTTGGAGATGAGGCCTCGCTGTGGTTCAGGCTGGTTTTCAACCTGTGAGCTCAAGCAATCCACCCGCGTCAGCTTCTCAAAGTGCTAGGATTACAAGTGTGAGCCACTGCGCCTGGCCCATTAACATTCTTTTTTACAACTTCTTAAACTTTTGCAGATCTGATAAATAAAAAATGTCAAATCATTTTCATTTCCGTTTCTTTATTTATGTTCAACAAGGTTGAACATCTGTTTATATCTATTGGCCATTAACATCTTGAGAACTGCTTGAGCTTGTCTTTTAAAATTTCTTTTACTGGGGCACTTCTATTTTTAATTGATTCATCAAAGCTCTTTATGTATTTAGGATATTAACCTAATGTCTGTCCTATACAAAATAAACATATTTTTCTAGTTTGTCATGTCTAAATTTTTAACCTTATTTAATGTTTTTGTTTTTTGAACTATAGACAGGCTTAGCATTTTTATGTTGTCTAAGCGGATTATCTTCCTTTATGGAATCTGGCTTTTATGCCATGCTCCGTTTAGTTTTAATTATTTATTTTTTTGAGACCCAGTCTCACTATATCGCCCTGGGTAGAGTGCCTTGGCATCACAGTGCACTCAAAATGCGGAGCTTAAGCGATTCTCTTGCCTCAGCCTTCAAAGTAGCTAGAACTACAGGTGCCCGCCACAACGCCCAGCTTCTTTTTGGTTGTAGTTGTCAGTGTTTGGCAGGCCAAGGCTGGATTTGAACCCACCAGCTCCGGTGTACGCGGTTGGTGCCCTAGCCACTGAGTTACAGGCGCCGAGCCACCCATACTCATCTTAAAAAGGACCTGGTCAATCATTACATAAGTCCACTTATAATTTTTAGCCCTAGGGTTTTACATTTAGGCCTTTAACTCTGTGGTGATCATTGTGAGGTAGGGTATGAGACCGGATTTTCTTTCCAGCTAGTGAATCAACTGTCACCATTCTATTCACTGCAAAGTCTGCCCTTGCTGGTGTTGAGTTAAAATGCCATGCTGAACATACATATGCTAAATTTGTGTGCACACTCAAGTCTGCTTCTGGACTTTGTACTGCCATTTCCCGCCCTAACGGTAACACTTAGCTGCTTGTCTCAATTGTCTCATGTACCTGTCTCACAGAACAAGCCTCTCTGTCTCCCGATTCTTTACCCCCACACTGATGGTCCCTTCATAATTTTACATCTCCGCCTGGCTGTCCGCTGGAGTGCAGAGGAGGAGCATGAGGAAGGTACGCAGTGGGTGAGCCACGGACAGCCCTGCAGACTCTTGGACTGGGAATCCGACCTGGAAGGCAGTGGGCGAGGCCCAACAGGAGTGCAGAATGAAGTGCACACACTTCCGTGTGGAAAGGGGGGAGAAAACAAACCAGATACAGGGAGACTGGCTGACGGTTTCCGTGGCACACAGCGACCTAAAGCTACAAGCAGCTGCAAAGATGAAGATAAGTGGACCAACTCCAAGACGCTCAGCAAGTGCAGCAAACACAACTTGGCGAGGGGCTAGATTTCAGGCTGCGTGTGTGAGGTGCGGAAGTTTGGGGCTAAGGCTATAGTCAGATTCAGAGAGGAGAGAAAGAAAAGCACTGCAGTTGTGAAAATAGGGGTTCAACACAAAAAACTACTCTTGCCATTTGCTGCTTATGAGGTCTTGGATGTAAGTCAGTTTACTTCCTTGGACCTCGGGTTCTGATTCTTGGTGAGACAGAACAAGCTGTAACATTATCGCCTGCTCCAAAATTCTGCTCTCTGAGAGAAGGTGGTAGCCTAATTCACGGTGGGGATGCTGAAGCTGGGCTGTGGGTGACCTAGGAGTAAGGAATAAAGCAGGCCCAAGAGCAGCCATCTACCACAAGTTTCCTAATAAAATCTGGCAACATACAAGAACGCTTTTGTACACCAGCCGCGCCGCCATCTCACTCTCACCAGCCTCCTGCCATCTACGGAGCACTTGTCTTCCCTGAACGCTGAACCTGTGCTGGTCCTTCCTCGCCTTAATACTCCCGTTCTGATCTGCTCCAATTCTCTTTGATTCCCGGTAGTGGAAATGTTAAAGAACAGTGGGATAGGGCAGCGCCTGTGGCTCAAAGGAGTAGGGCGCCAGCCCCACGTGCGGGAGCTGGCGGGTTCCAACCCAGCCCGGGCCAAAAAAAGAACAGGAGGATACCCAGAGAAGAAATCTAGAGTAACAGGAAGGTGCTGGCTTTTTCTTCTGTCAACCTAATACAATTTTACTAATTTTTCTGCTTTTCTTGCAAAAAACTAGACATCCACTCATTTTACCTAAAGAAAAAAAAGCCTGTTTATCAAGAGAAAATGCTATGCTTATTGTAGAAAAGAAAAATGTCACCTTCCAGAGATAGCCAATGATAGTACGTTGGACGTGTGTGCATATTATAGGTAGTTTTATTTCTTAGAAAACAAACCATAGAAGCCAGTACATAGTTTCCTAATTCTGATTTTTTTTTTACTTACTATTATTTTGGGGCCAATTCTTTGAATGTGAGTCTCCAATCACTAATGTGAACACTTACTTATCAGACATCCAGGCAGACTCCAGAAAGTCAGTAAGAACAGAGGTGCCCCTCCGTCCCTTCCGATCCCATTTTAGCAAGAGTTCAGTTAGAGCCAAAAAGTAACCCCCACACCCAAGGTTCTCGCTTGCCACGCTCCTGTGTATGGCCCGAGAAGTTTTCCAGAAGTGGTAAAATTACCTGAGTTTCAGCTGTGACCGCACCTCTCCAAACTCCAGCTGGAGCAGCTCATTGTAGCAGGCCATGATGTTGGGGTTCTCAACATACCGCTACAAACAGGAAGGGAATTTTGTGGATAAACAAAGGTGCTTCTTAACTCTTCTAAATAAACTTCTCGATTTGGCAAATGAAATCTAAAAAGTACTTTGCTATCGTAATGATGAACAAGACATGAAAGAGTAAACTTATGGGCACCAAATTAATTGTTTTAAAAATCAGGTTTACGAATGCTTTTATTTGGGGCGTTGAGTTAAGAGCGTTTTGGTCGGCTGCATGTCACTGATAAATCAGAGGCCAGAATATGTAGCGGAGGAAGCTTACTAATTCAATTCCTATTTTATGTCAGACTTTCCGGGTGCATTCACAAAAAATACTTTATCCTCTTTAAAGTCGCACAAGTTCTGGTGAGCAAAAATACGCCTACATTTCTATTTGCATCTGTATTTCACAGAGGGAACCCCCACTTAGGCAACATTTTCCTGCACTGACCTCCGACAGTGGCACAGCCCAGCCAGGCAGGCCATCATCATCTTCCACGGTGGAGGTACCGGCAGAGGTCATGATTTGCCCAGTGTCTCTTACTGCTGTGGACGTTAAGTATTTTGTGTAATAACCTTTACAGAATCAAAACATCTTGTGCCAGATGGACCCATTCCACCACCAAATTATACACGCCATGAAGGCATCTTAGCAGCCACTGCATTCTATCACACAGTTCTCTGCAGGAGAAATATGTGGAGGCAGTACCCCTTCCCCGTTTCTGTGACTAGCTCTTTGCTTTCACCTGCACCAAAAAGCAATAATGCTCCACCTGAGGGGCAGCCAGGCCTCTGCAGGCCAGTACCAGCAAGTCCCAGCCAGACCCACCTGGCAAGCGTGGCCAAGCAATGACCAAGGTCTCATCTGGGTGTCAGGTAAGGACCCAGGTCCAGGTTCACGCCTTGAAAGCTGTATAGTCTTAAACTGGGAACTTACCCATCCCAAGCCTGCTTCCTCACCTGAAACACGGGAAGAATTCCCACTCACTGTGAGAATAAACAGAGACAACAGGAAAAAGCATGCTACCCTCAAACTGCTACACATAAGTAAAGAGCAGCTGCTGCCATCCCTGGCAGGGCAGGCGAGACCGCTGGGCCAGGTCAGCAGGGGCTCCATGCCTGTGAACCAAAGAGCAGCCTCTCTGTCACCCAGAGGTCTGACAGGTGACATGGCTTCCAGCTCCCACCATGTCTCAGTCAGCCAGGACCCCAACGGGAACACCCAAGGACACGGGAACCTTCTGCTGACTGGGCAGAGACGGTAAGAGATTTCTAGGCACGGTCCTATCATGCCAGCAGACAAGGCATGGTGGCCCTGAGACAGATAGGAGTTCCCAGCCGCTCTGCAGGTGAGATCTTGAGATTGGGGACAAGACATTTATTTATCCAATTCCAAAATGGTATGAATGTTAAATATCCATAACATTTTTTTTTTTTTATCTCCAAAGTGGATATCAAGGATATCAAAAAACCTAGCACTGGTGACCAAGCATATAGCATCTTGCTCCTGTTTGACCGCCCCTGCTTACATCTGCTTTGCTCTGAGCATCTAAATACTGTTCTTTGTGTCTAAACACCTGGTCCTTCCTGTCCTTTTTCAACTTTGGTTTCTGCCTCAAGGACTCCACAGGGCATGGAGAGTGTAGAATCAGGCCCAGGGATCCTCACAAAGCCGGCAGCTACACCCTCTGCTCACACCCCATGACAGGGGCTGGGGTTACAGAGTCTGCCCACTGTCTGAGCTGCCCCTGCTTCTCTAAGGCATGGCCCACATCACACCTACTGCTAAGACCCAAGCCCCATCCTGCCAGGCCTCACCCAATGATTCTCAACTCTTGGTGACATATTAGAATTGCCCACAATTGGAAAAAATAATACCACCATGCAGTCCCTCCTCAGACCCAGTGAGAGTCCCCAGCAGTGCTCTTCACGGGCTTCTAATGCACACTCAGTGGTGACAAACCAAACTCCAATTCTAGATATTACAGTCAACAAACACTCAACTGCCAAGGCCAACTGAGAAGGCAAGCAGGCCCTCCGCTCACCTTGTGACCCTGAATCGCCTCTGACCCGCAGAGCAGTTCCCAGGCCCACATCTCCAGACACCAGAAAGCTCAGCACAGCACCAGCTTCCTGGAGGCACCGCCACCCACGCCAGCGTCTTCCCCTCGCTGTGCTGCTGTTAGCCGTCACGCTCTCCACAGTATTTCTCTGGCTGCTTTTAAGATCTGTTTTTTGGTTTTCTTTTTTTTTTCAGTTTCACTATGATGTGCTCTCTTTTCTACTTTGGATTTATTGGAAATTTTGGACCTCTGGATTAGCCTTTTTTTGGAGAATTCTCAGCTCTGCTCCATCCTTCCTCTTCTTCTAGAACTCCAGTTATACAGACACTAAACTTTCACACTATCTCCCACTTTTCTTGACCTAACTTATTTAGTTGTTGTATTTCTGCCCTACATGTGCTGACCCACTTATCTAAGTTTTAAATTTTTCAGTTACTACGTTTTCCTTTCTCAAAATTCAATTTTGATGGGCATAAAATCTGCTATGTCACATTTTTAAATTTCCCATTTCCCAGCTTGTCTTATCTTTTGTTTCTTTACGTGTACTAGGTGCACATGTTTATCACGGTCCACGTCCGAGGAGTCTGGGGCCTGTCTCCACGGAGTTTCTTCCCGTCAGCTCTCACTTACCATCCTTGTCTCCCAGGGGATTGCTAACCTTGGACTGAGGGTTGCCTGCTCCCCCTGAATTTATGGAGATTCTTTAAGGCCAAAAAGGAAGTTATCTTATTCTAGGGAGGATCTGTATTTGCTTCTTCCAGGCATCTAAGAGAACTGCCCTGTTCAGATCACTTCAAACTTGAGGTTTTCTGACTACCTTGCTGATGCAAATTGAGACTACAAATGTGTCCCAGGGTCAGTCCCACTTAAGATCTCTCCAGCAGGATTCCCCAGGCCTCATTTACAGTCAGCTGACCAAATGCTCCAGCAGTCTTTTGCTCAGGAGAAACCAACAGATTGAAGCTGGGGACGGGGTGAAAGGGAACTGTATTTGAGTTGCCTTATTTCCAGAGTCCCTGAACTCGCCTTTAAAAAAGTACATGTGAGGGAGGGCGATTGGGGGGATCACACTTATGGTGCATCTTAGAAGGGTACAGATGAAAATTACTAAATGTAGAATATAAATGTCTTCATATAGTGATTAAAAGGCCATGAAGGTTATGTTAAATAGTTCAATGAAAATATTTCAGATTATATATGAAGTCAGCACATTGTGCCCCATGATTGCACCAATGTACACAATTATGATTTAATAAAAATTAAAAATAAATTAAAAATAAAAAAGTGCATGTATAGGTGTCAGTGCTAAAGCAACACATCCTATGGTGGTAAAATTTACAATGAGTGTGCCATAAATGGTTTTAATGTTTAGATGATGTTACCAGGCATAGTTTAAGAGCTAAGAGAGTGAAGTGCTACAGATTAGATTAGCAGGTTATAAAGTTAAAATGAACTAGTTAACAGGAGGAGAGTAATTTTTTTTTTAAATCAGTTTGAAACTTTTGCTAGGCACTGAACGGAGAACAACGTATCACAGTGGATTATGACTAGGAAGTGGGTACATACCCTTGTAAATCCAGCAGCAATGAAGGGCATTATAGATAACTCCTCTTTATCCGCCCTTCAAAAGAACACAATAGAAAAGGTTAGACATAGTTTTTTTCAATTACATGGCACCTCTTTTCCTATATACTAATTTAAATAATACTTTTTCATATAATGAATCCTTTCAGATAAATCAGATTAATATAAAAATATAAAGTTGAAAATTATTTGTTTCAATTCATATCAATCTTTTTGTTAGTATATAATGTAATACTTGAAATACAAAGATTACATCACAGCCAGAATCCAGGAGTGTACATGAATTTAATATGTAAAAAGTTTAATTCAAACTAAGTTAAATTCCCTATTTTCTTCTACTTCCAGTTTAATTTTTTAAAAAATCTCCTCCCCCACACAGCGCAAGAAAAAAGTATAAGGAACACAGAAACGTTTCTTCTATCTATAAAAAATATATAAGCTAGATAACATTTATTTGATTACTTGTCCTCCTTCTTACATATTTCTCTTCTTTACCCCCAACTTAAAGATGAAATATAAGATTCTGGCCACTTATGTGTAATTCAAATTCTCTACGATATGTGGAATTAGTAGCCCTCAGCAGATACCCTGGGAAAACATTCAAACTTTCAGGAATTGAATTCTCGCATGGTTTGCCTCTTTCTAACGTGAAAGGCAGTTCAAAAACCACAAAACCTAGCGTGAGTGCAGAAAAGTCCCTTTAGGAACAGGAGAAATGAAATAAAATAAAAAAGAATAAAGAACAAAAGTCCAAACTACAAAGGGCACGCCCGTGACACACTCCAGTTGTTCTTTGGCCAACTGTTAAGAGCAAGCATTACATTGACACCTGAATTTTGACATCCCTCCCCAAAGTAAAGCTTACCTGCGTACTACACCAACAATAACTGTGTTTTCTGAGAGTTTGGATGATCTGATAGACCTTAAAAAAAAAAACTTTAAAATAAATACAAAAATAATTCTTAAAACATAACACAAATATACTTATAAACAATCTTGGTAGAACAACTAAACTTGGAAGAGGGTGGAAGGGCAGAGATCCCTTCATGCTTGGGAGTCATCTTCTTGGCTCCTTGGCCCCCCTCTGTTTTGGGGGCACATGGCTCATCAGCTGAGCGTGGTAACCGGAACAACCAGGAAGCAGCAAGCAGCTTGGAGAGGCATGTGTTCTCTTGTTCTGGGCTTTTTCAGAGGGGGGTGGATGCGGGGATATGAGCTGAATATTTTCCCTACTTTGTGCTTAACCTGGAAGGAGCTGTTTGTCTCTTCCTACCAAAGGCAAATGCAAGTTTATGTGTATTCCACAAGGCGATGGCTATGCTCAGAGTAGGGGAAAGGAGCCCAGGAGCTGGCTCTTCACTAGATTCTAAACAACGCAAAGGATGAAGGAATCCTAGGTAAAATGAAAGCTAAATTAACAAGAAAAACAAAACCCAAACTAGGAAATAGTAAGGTTTCATTATTAGTCAGAGAGAGAATCAACACTAGGAAAAGGTTAAGAGGTCAATGTCCTCCATTGACATTCTTGACAAGAAAAGCACAAGAGGCTGCTCCCTCCAGTCACCAAGGAGTGTGAGGCTCCCACCAGGATGAACACAACCCATCTGGAGAAGCAGCTTTAGAGGACACAGGGAATGAAAACACACACAAAAGGGCACAGCAGGAAGAAGTAAACTCGGCCTAGCAGAGTAGAGGAGACCCAGGGAGCTCTGAACTGTCCCAGCGGGGAGAAAGCGGGGCTGCCTGGAGAGGAGCCAGGCCACAGGAGGAGGAAGGAACTTGGCCTCAGACCTAGAGGAAAAAGACTCGAGTTAGAGACTTCAGAAGGCGGGTCGGAGAGTCACGCCCAGACTGCCCGCAGTCAGATGTGTCCAGGACTGGACAGACCCGTGAGACTCCACATCTTCTTCAGCTCTGTCAGTTCAAGAATCAGAACCAATTTCAAATCATGGGACACAGAAAATGATTTGTGCGACTGTTTTTCAATTCTCCCAAAGACAGTACAAAACATAAGCATTCCAGAGTCACAGTAGAGATTTTCCATACACAGTGGATGCCTCAGTTTTCATGACCTTTTTCTGTAAAGGGTCAGAGAGTAAGTAGTTTAGGTTCCGAAGGCCACAGGACTCTGTCACGACGACTCCACTCTATACCACTGTAGCACAAAGCAGCCATACATAGTACACAAACGGACGTGTATGACTGTGGGGTGTTTTTTTTCTTTTCTTTTTTTGCCTACTGCTGCCTCTGGGCATTTGGATCTAATTTTCTTGTGGAACGCAGGCTGAGAAAGGCCTCGGTGAGGGAAGCTGCTGAGGAATGGAAGTTGCCGGGGAGTAGAGAACACCTCCAGGGGTCAGCCATCTCCCTCACTGCTCATCTCTCCACCTTGGACATTTCTGCTCCCAGCGTCCACTCGGTACTCTGCTAGCTCTAGGGCACCGTGCTCTCCAGACGGGGCAGCCTAAAGCCCTGCAGGGCTCGCCAGCCGATCTCCAGTCCAACCTGCAGGCTCCACTCTCTGCAGAAAGCCAAGGAGAGACGCTTAGGCCCAGAGGCGGGTCGGAGCCGCGGTACTCACCACAGCTGGCGACTAAATCCGTCCCAACACCAATCTCAAACAGGGAACACGATACGTGACTCACACATGGCATTTCCATGACTTCTAGGGACACTATCTGCTTGTGTTTGAAGGGAGAAAAGGCAAATTTAAATACGCAGCCAGTCACCTCACACCAGCTCTCTGAAGAAAAACGGATCTGAGGGACACGGTGGCAAGGAGGCTGGGACCTGAGGTGAGCGGCTCTGGGTACGGATGAAGAGGAAGGGAGACCTCGTGAAGGACTGTCACTGTTCTCAGGCTCCTTGTGCCTCTGTCCGCTTCATACCATGTCCATCTCTCCGTGCTCCTCGGGTTCCTGACTCTATGTGGAAAGCAGAGCACCCTGGGTAGCGGGGGCAGCAGGGCTGGGAAAGCAGAGCACTCTGGGTAGCGGGGGCAGCAGGGCTGGAGCCCAGCCCCGGCCGGCCGCCGGGGGCGCTGCTGCTCTGCTGGTGGGTGCTGCCTGGCAGAGCACGATGAGAGCCACACACGGCCTCTCCGCACGGCCTTTAAGGCCACTGGCCTTTCGGCTTCCGAGTGCGAGGGGCCAGCTCGGGACCCACTGCTGATTCGTCCCCACAGCAGCATCGGCACAGTGGAGAGCACCGTCCTTTTCTGTTCGCTCAGCTTCTGACGGACCTCTTCGTTTGCATCGCTGCGGTCCACGCTGTTTCTTTGTTATCTCGGTGGATTCTTTGACAGGAAGCTGGGAGGACAGACGGCTGCGTGGCTGCCCAGGCCCCAGCTCTTGCTTTCCTCTGCTGTCCACCTGCAGCCAAACCATCTGTGCTGCGTGCACAGACTGTCAGTGCAGCCCCTGCCCCAGGGCAGGGTCCGAAGCCCTCGGCTCTGCACACAGGCTCCTGTCTGCTGCCCTCCCCGGGGTCCGCTCCAGCCCGAGCAGGGAACCTGCATCTGGAAGCCTTGCCTGTTCTTCCCTTTTACTTCCCCCGGGGCCACTGCTCCTTCTACCCGGGCCACTGTCGTCCTTTCTTCCTGTCTAAGCCCCTGCTCATCCTACAGCCCCCAGCCCACAGTCCTCTGTGAAGCCCCTGCGACCCCGCGCCGCGGCCCTCTGCCTAAACCTGCTTCTGTGGGCACTCGCACGCCTGCTCCGGAATCACCTGCCTGCCAACTAAAGCTTTAGCTCCTCACAGACGAGGACCCCCCTTTTCATCAGGGTGGCCCTAGTACCCACGCGGTGCCGGACCCGAGAAGACCTGCACGGCCGGGTTCCTAAGCCGGTGGGTGTGGAAATGCCGCAGACACAGAACACGTAGCAGGGGGTCTTCCGAGGAGGGAAGGAGTTCCAGACACCCCGGCAGAGGCACTAAGGATGACGCTAGTCATTTAGAAAGGTCAGCAGTGTTGATGAAGCATCCCAAGGAAGAAGTAAAAGGGCGGGACAGAACTCTCAGAGCTCAGGTTCAGGAGCCCTGCCAGTTCAGGAAGGGATCCTGGGAGGATGTCTTGATTGAAAAGTCCATAGTGGGCTAGTGTCCTTACAGCGTTGACAAGGGAGATAAACCAGGGGAAAAGCCAGAATCAAGACAAAGCTGACTTAGGAAAATACATCAGGGCCTGCTCTTGCCTGTAGAAAATTCACTGCAGATAGCTCAAGGACCCCACACCCACCCCAAGTTCACGCAAACCTTTTTAGTTCCAGGGGAAAATGACACTTGGAGGAAGCAGCCTTGATGGGGTTGGGATTTGAGCCACGCTCTGTGAGCAGCAAGCACACACGCTCTGACAGCAGCAAGGATGTACTGAGTCCAAGAAAGAGAAGGTGTCTTGGGGGGACACAATTCTGTCCTCAAACGCTGGGCATCCGTCATGGGGAAGGCAATGGGCTGCTCTAGCAACCCTGTGAGTTCTATGTGAAGAAGAACTTGTAAAACTCAGGCTTTCACCCGGCTGGCCTAGGGCCCCAGCAGAGGCTGCACCGAGGTGGCAGGAGCTTTGTAGACAATACGCTGACAGTCTGTGTTTCTCCACGACCACTTACGAAAGCAGACCAGTTCCCATTCTTTATTTTAAAATTGCATAAAATTGTTATTTACAAGATGAGAAAACACTGATTAACTCTACTGCTCACGGAATTTTGTATTTGTGTGAATTTTTAACAGTTTTATGGAACATTATATATAATATTATTTAATGAAATAAGTACTTTTCATTTAAATATTTCGACCCTGCTCATCTATAAACCTGTAAAAGATAAGCATGGCATTTTATTTCCCTTTGGTCTTACACATGGCTCAATAAAAATTTACTCAATGAATTAACTCATGTATTTAGAATATTCTTAAAATATATAATAGTACCTGTTCTTCCCTTAAAACATAGAGCATGATTTTATGTTATGTATATGGTATCACAATTTTAAAAGTGGAGCATACACTTTTTGCTTAATGAGACAGGATAATCTCAGAGTCATCTCTGTGACAATGAACTTCCCTTGTCCAGCGTGTACCTGTGGTTTGGGCAAGTTTCCCTGGGCACCTCACCCCTGCCTTCCCTTCCTATCTTGGCAGCCATTGACTCCCTTTAGACGCCCGCCCGCCCCGCCGTACTCCACCAAGACTAAGTGCCACGTGACTCAGGTGCTTTCTTCCCTTCTCTGACACCCAGTGGATGTCAGGGACAGAAAGGATGGGAAACAAGTGCTCCAGATTTACAGTGCAGCTCAGATACTCCCAAAGAAGCCAGCGCGTCACCCAGAGACCAGCAGCTGGACAGGGAGGAGCAGAAGCTGCACCCAGACCTGCCTCCACCTGCCTCAGCTCTCGCCACTGCCCAGGGAGGCATTCCTTAGCAGCTGTGCAGGTGACAGGTCAGCAGACATGTCAACAAATCTGGGCTACGGCAACTAGCTTACTGCAGAGCCAGCCAGACTGAAGCAGGCAAGGTGCAAGCCAGCATTTCGGGCACCAGGTCGAGCTGAAGAGACTCCAGTGGAGACGGTTCCACTGGGGCGAAAGCTGCACAGCCTGACTGCCAGGAGTCAGGTTTTCATCACCAAGGGGACACCACAATACCCGGCAAACAATCGGTCTTTTGATATAATGCCACGTGCCTGTCACCTCAATTTTTAACCCTTATTATATTTGACTTAAATCTTTTCTATCTCTTAAAAATCAGGAGTTTAAATGACCTTAAAATTAATGTTATAAAATTTTATAGTTACATTAAAATTGTATGTGTTCACCCACATAAAGTTTTCTCTTAAATAAAATGTATTTTACTTCGCCTTGCTTCTATTGGCAGCAAATAACTTTCTTTACAAAGCTCTTTTTTTTAAGATTTAGGGTCTGCTATCCAGAATTCTCTCACAATATTGATATTCTGCAAGTATTATAAATAAGACATATTCATCTAACACTAGAAGAAAATTTTCTTTTTTCTTTTTTTGAGACAGAGTTTCACTACGTCACCCTGGGTAGAGTGCTGTTGCATCACAGCTCACAGCAACTTCAAACTCTTGGACTTGAGTGATTCTCTTGCCTCAGTCTCCCAAGCAGCTCAGAATACAGGCGCCCACCACAATGCCTGGCTATTTTTTGTTGCAGTTGCAGTCCTTGTTGTTTTTAGCTGGCCCGGGCTGGGTTCAAACTCTCCAGCCTTGGTGCATGTGGCCGGCACCGTAACCACTGTGCACAGGTGCCGAGTCTAGAAGCAAATTTTCTAAGTTTTTATAACTTTAAAAACAATTTGGGGGTAGTGCTTGTGGCTCAAAGGAGTAGGGCACCAACCCCATATGCTGGAGGTGGTGGGTTCAAACCGAGCCCCAGCCAAAAAAAAAAGATCTGGAAAATTATAATTCTTATTACAGTAATATGCAGGTGCTGGTTATGGTTACTTATACATTGGGTTTCACTCTGACCCTTAATGGTTCTCATTCATATTTTCTTAATCATTTGAGTTTTATGCAAAGCAAAGCAAGACAAAACAAAAGAGACAAATATCAGTCCTAGAAATAATGAGGTTCCAACGTCTTGCTTATTTAACATACATGGAAGACAACTTAACTGAGACTGAATTTGATTTAATGTATTTCTAGGCTGCATTTGTTGTCACAAAGACCAGGGAGACTACTGGGGCCAGGCTGGGCTCACCTGCACAGCGCCTCTGCGTCCAGCTGCCGAGGATTCCTGTGGTCGATGATGATGATGTCGTGGTGTTTGTCCAGGAAACAGGCAAGGACAGCCTGTGCCTCTTTGGTGACTGTGCACTTAAACCCTGCCTTTTCACACGCCCTGCAGAATCCGTTACACTGGTTATCTTCTTTGGTAAACACTAAAAGTACCTGAATCAAAAGATCACAAACACTAGTTTTAAAAAGATGTAGAATTATTTCTTTCTTTCTTTTTTTTTTTTGTAGAGACAGAGTCTCACTTTATCGCCCTGGGTAGAGTGCCGTGGCGTCACACTGCTCACAGCAACCTCCAGCTCTTGGGCTTAAGCGATTTTCTTGCCTCAGCCTCCCTAGTAGCTGGGACTACAGGTGCCC